>CM055818.1:5193769-5224543 GCA_029582265.1 Zoroaster sp. YZ-2022 | reverse complement strand
AATTTGGAGACAGTTGAGCGAATTTAGTTCATATTTTATATAAGATCCTAGTGAAGTTTTACTGCTTATTTAAAAAATTATAAATAAGCAAAAACCCTCGTATAGGTATAGGGGTTTTTGATCAAAATATCTTTTTGGTGTTTATTTCGATTTCTAAATATTTTTGAAATCGCGTTTTTCATTCATAAAAACCCGTATAGGTATAGGGGGTTTTGATCAAAATATCTTTTAGGTGTATTGCGCCACCCCGGCATCTGGCATACTACTACCCTTCAATTCGCAACCTTCACCCAAAGTTTATTTTGAAGGCGAATTATTCTGAATCTCGCATTGGTAGCCAACACGGCGTGAGGTCACTACCTGTAATGCAAATGCGGGTGTGTGTGAGTTGTTTTTTGTAAGAGTGTGCAGCATGTTATGTAAGGGGTATAGAGTCATGCGCATGCTCAGATGAAAATCCTGCAGGAAAGAAAACAGTAAATCCATACTGGATCCTGTTGCACTCTTAATATAATCTAGTACACATAACTTCCAGTCTGCTTTTACACTGATTAGTGGCTTTATATCGCTGTACATGATGACTCCTCCTAAATAATAATAAATCAATTCTTGAAAGGAAAACTAACATTCATTTTATCATGGAGGAAAGTTCCCTTCCTTCCTCCGTCATTTTACATAGTGTATTGTTCCAGATAAGTAGTGTTGTAGCACAGATTTGTTTTGGCCGCATTCAAAGGAAACGGTGAATTTGCAGAAAAGGGGGTTCAGAGAAAGTTTAAAGACTAAAAGTGATTTCAGTTCATTTGTTTCCTGATATCCTTTTCCTTTTTTATTTTTTTTATAGAAAGTTAACAGTTACTTTAGAGCCCATCTATCAAATCGCTGGCTCTTACTTGGCTGTGAACACTCATTTTTATGGTGTATACTATAGACGCATAAAAGCAACACAACATGTAGGCGTGAAAGAAAAAAGTGCAGATCCTTTGTTGTATTTTTAGTCATATGAAACGTATTGAAATGAGTCACAAATGAGGGTTGCGCTCACATGATTTGCAAAAAGCATAGCGATAGCTTTCAAACTGCAACTGGACGGATGAATAACTTTGAATATGTCTGGGATTTTTAATATAATATGCAGAGTAAAATGGCTTCGAACACTCCTGAAGTAGTTCAATGAACAATCTATTTTTCCTGGGGTATTTTTATATAAGAGTTCGAGCATTGGTATGAATTAAGACAAGTGATTGTTTGGGAAGGGCTATCCATCTTTGAGCAATTTATATGAAATACTAACCATAAAGTAAAACAAGTAATTAAAATGCCATTTACAAGCCTCCTGTGTATTTTCAATTTTGATGAGAAAATCATCCAGGTAAGCAACGACCCATTACAACCATGATGTTGCATCATACGAGAGACATGCAGACGGAGTAATTCTATGAAAATGCATGGCGCACGTGTATCTCCAAATGGAAGTTTAGTGCCATTTAAATAAGTCATCGGGATGACAGGTATATATATATATACCGATAAGCACTTTTGAGATCAACTTTTGGGAGTCATATTTTGGAGTAATACTTTTAAGTTTATGTCTTCCCAGCGCGTTGTAATGGGCATGCAAATTTTGTTGCGCTTTTCATCCGTCGATCTTTTCAAGTTTTGGATCGAAATTTAAGTCAGCTATATGTACATGTACACGTGATGTATAGCCTACACTGATGTTTGGAAAGGCACTAGCACAAACAACCTGGGCCTACCCATTGAATTATTTTGGCATGAAAGAAAAGTATTTTAGTCATATGAAATGTATTGAAATGAGCCGTTGCGCTCAGATGACTTTCAAAAAGCATACTTAGCTTTCAAACTGCAACTGAAGGGATGATTAATGATGTCTGGGGGTAACTTTGAGGATGTCTGGTCTCCACCAATGTACACTGGTGTATGACAAGAAACTATAAATCCTGATATTTTGAGATATCTGCAAACACATTCTTAGTATGGTTTATTTTAAATAGGAACTATACATCTCAAATGGCATCTCAAATTACATCTAAATATTAAACAAATTTTGGATAAATAGAGAATTAGCTGTTGCAAACTGCTTACCACGGAGTGTCGTGGCCGAGCGGTCTAGCGCACCGAACTCAAGTTCTGGTGTTGCCAGCAGCAGGTGTGTGGGTTCGAGCCCCGGTCGTGACACTTGTATCCTTGAGCAAGGTACTTAACCATAATTGCTTCTGTCCTTCGGATGGGACGTAAAGCCGTAGGTCCTGTGTGTTGTATAATGCACGTAAAGTGGATTGTCGTGGCCGAGCGGTCTAGCGCACTGAACTCAAGTTCTGGTGTTGCCAGCAGCAGAGTGTGGGTTCGAGCTCCAGCCGTGACACCTGTGTCCTTGAGCAAGACACTTAACCATAATTGCTTCTCTCCACCCAGGGGTTAAATGGGTACCTGTGAAGGCAGAGATGGTTTGCTCTCTATGCGCTAGAAATGGCAGCAATTGAGCTGTATACTCCCAGGGAGCTGAGATGGTTTCAGGAATGATTTATGAGCCTTATGAGCCTTATGAGCAGGGATAATAATATAATGCGCCTTTGAGCGCCACTCTAGTTGGTGGATACGTGCGCTATATAAATTTACATTATTATTATTATTATTACCAACCTAAAGGACCTGTAGTATAAATGCAAACTAGTAGTTATTCGTTTCGAACCTATAGCAGGTCTCTTTCTCAAAGGGAAAATAGGATTGATAAATAATTAGTAGCGTGTTTGTTAGGGTGTTATTGAATATAAATTACGGGTAGTTTACTGTCTTAATACATGTACCACGAACAAAATAACACGCGGGCATGGATTCACTGTTTTCTTCCCTATGTATTCATCGCAACATGTAAATTTGTGTCAGTAGATAACGTCTCAAAAAGATCAATTTCATCTTGCTATTAAGTAGCTACGGAACGAGGAAACTACTGAGGAACATGAATGGTGTACATCAGATCATTAGACGCAGAACATCCAGTGGAATCCATGACAACTACAGATCTCAACAAAGCGTCAACAATAACAAAGGAAACATCACAACACATGGCTTGAACGTCAACAACCCCATCACTCCAAGCAGAACAATGAGCGGTGCTACTTTTGTGGCGAGGCGAACCACCACATGAAAGACTGTAAACATGGACGGCCAATTGCCTGCCGCGTCTGTGCGCAGCTTGGCCATAAGCAAGGGCATAGTATGTGCCGAGCACAATAGAGTATTGGCAAAGAAGATGATGCCTGTACCTGCAAACTCCAGGGAAGAAACTACACGTTTGGGTAATACGGTTAACCATTTTTGTAGTTATAATAAATACGATATTCTAATTGATGAACTCAATAATAATGACGAGGAGAATGGAGGTCAAAACACCGAACAAAAATGGTAATAGCAATAACAAACCAATTACACAGAAGAAGAAACGCAAATGCATTAGACGCAGTAAAAGTAAAAGTGTCAACAAGACTGATACCCTCAAAATTGCGTACAATAATATTAGGGGATACAAAAGCAAAAAATACGATGTTCAACGATTTCTAAACAGAAATAGTATTCGGTATTTTTGGAGTTGTAGAAACATTCCTGAGGGACAGAGATATAATTAATGTTAAAGGCTACAACTGGGTAGGTAAAAACAGAACACTGGGAGAAAAGAAAAGCCAGGGTGGGATCGGATTTTTAATCAAGGGATACCATAAGAATTTTAGATGATAATGTCTTAAATACGAGATCGGATCCTCTAGAAAGGCTATGGATTAAAATACAATTGACCAACCTTCGAATACGGTGTATTACATGGCCGCATACTTCCCATGTGAAGGCAATGATCACAATCTAACAGATGAACTTTATATATCTCTTTTAGCAGAAAAATTAGAAATCACTCAAACTGCGATGAAGCTAACATTATTATCGTTGGTGATTTCTAATGGAAAGATTGAGAAAACATTTCTGGCGGCGACGACATTATAAATTACAATGGACAAGGTCTGTTAAACTTTAGGAAAGACAGAAAGGATCTTTATTATTCTCAACAGTAGTGATAAATGTACAGGTATTTTTACCTGGGTTCAAAACGACAAGCAACACATTCTAGATTACGGATTGGTGTCGCATAATGTGTACATGATAGAGTTAAAGAATTTCAAATTGATGATCTAGGAATGCACAATTTAGGCAGTGATCATAACATGATGATAATCGACCCTGTCCATCGAGACCCATAATTATAAATCGGAATATATTGATAAAGACGTTGAACAACGTGTGTTTTGAATATAAAACTGACCAAGACTGGGAACCCTTCCAACAATCTCTGGCAACAGATTTTAAGGAGGACCCAGGCTGGTTTAAGCGCAGATGAAACTTGGGAACAATGGAACCAAAGTAATAACTTCTGCTCAAGAATGTTTCGGACACAAACCAAAATATAAGAATCATAAACCATGGTTTGACAAAGAAATTGAAGAATCTATTAAAACAGAAAAGATGCATGCCGTGCGCACCGCCATTACTACAAATGTAAAGGCAACTATACTTTGATGAAAACACGTGATACTTTTGGGATGAATACCAAAGTAAACGCAATAAATCAAAGTCATTAATACGAAGAAAAGTTATGCAAATGAGAGTAGACAATTGTTCAAAACTAATAAAAGGGCGGTCCCTGATGTCGAGATTTCTGCATATGCTAAAAGGAAAGAAACAAACAAATAAAGTGAATCAATAATAATACCTGGTACAAAAACTGTTACATCTAACAAAAACACAATTAAGTCATCCCTAAAATGTACTACAACACACTAGGAAAAATGAACCAAAACCTTGAAGATAACGATTCAACTGGGCCTAATATTAATTATATATTGATAACTCATCTCGTGATGATACAGGTAATCAAGACAACTCTATAGACGAGCTCACTTTCGATATAAATGATGTAGCTACAGCCATATCTTATTGTAAAAATAACAAATGTCCAGGAATAGATACAATAACGAATGAAATGTTAAAAATGGAGGTAATGAAATGGTTGTAGCAATGTATAAAATGTTTACAAGATTAACTGAACTACAATGTATACCTGACGAATGGAATAGAGGCACGATCATACCATTATTGAAAAAGGTGACATCAAAGACTTAAATAACTACAGAGGTATCACATTAAACTCTGTGTGTCTCTATGTATAATAGATTATCGCCCAAACAGTGTCGGACTATATCGAGGACAATAATCTACTAAATGAAGTTCAAGGAGGATTCCGGAAAGGTAGGACGATGTGGAAGATCACATTTTCACCTCAAAAGTATCATTGCAACTAGACAGGCTGAAGGTAAACAAAAACTTACCTTTGCATTTTTAGACTTCAAAAAGGCGTTCGACACGGTTTGGAGAGATGGTCTTATCTATGCCATTAAGCGAATGGGTATTAAAGCGAAACTTACAAACATAATTAAGAACCTATATGCGAACGTAAGATGTAAAGTAGTATTTGGGATATAGAAACTGATTATTTCAATATTGACGAAGGTGTTAAACAAGGTTGTACGCTTTCTCCACTTTTTGTTTTCAATATTTATAAATGAATTGTATAAAATGATAAAAGACAAAGACTTAGGTGTAAGCATTTTCGATGTTAAGATAGGTAGTCTGTTTTGGGCAGATGATGTGGTACTTATTGCAGATAATGAAAGAGATCTTAATTTACTATTGGAAACAGCAGGGGAATTCTCAAAAAATGGAAACTTTCTTCAACTATGACAAATCGAATGTTTTAATTACAGGACAACGTGAATGTGCACAGAAATGGCAATTAGGGCAATCATTACATATCAGAAACCGAAACATATAAATATTTGGGGTACACATCTCTAGATCATTATCTGATACGCACCACAGATGAAGTTATCAAAAGGGCAATCGTATTATTTCATATATTAAGTCAATAATCACTGAACAAGAAGATTTTAACAGGGTTTATTATGGAGATTTGCTTTGAAAACAATTGGGCTACCTACAATAAATTATGCAAGCTCCATTTGGTTTTGCAATGGGAAACAGCACAAGACAAAATCGAAAACTTGCAATACCAAATGGCCAGAATAATATTAAAGGCCCCAGGAATGTTAAGCTAAAGAGGCACTGTACGGTGATTTGGGATGGCAAACTGTTTCTTCTGGCAAAATGAGTATAGAATTAATACTTCAATAGGGCTGAAAAATATGGAGAACAGTAGGTGGTCTCGCTTACTTTTCAAAGCTATTCTTCATGTTGAAGACAATATGAAATGGCAATGGTTAACGAATATAAAAAATAATCTAATGAAATTCAATTTAATTAATATGTTTAGTGAAGAACCTGCAACTGATAAATGGACACAACAATTTAGGAAAGAGAAACAAGAGCAAAGATGCCAAAGAATGGTTCACCAGAGCTCAAAGTAAAACATCATTAACAGAATACATTATGTATAAGGAAGTCCGAATTTTGAACAATATCTACTTGACAATACAAACTTTAAAAAATGTTAACTTAAATTTAAAGCAAGGTCCAATTGTTAGACCTTGAAGGCCGTAAGCAATCATGTGTGCTCAAAATACAGGCCTATGTAACTATGTAATGAACAACCAAACCGAAACAGTAGAACATTTTTATTTGATTGTACTAAATTGTAATGATATTAGGGATGCTATTTATTTAAATATTAGAAACAGTCTCTGGGAAAATGGGTTAAACGAATATTGGGAAAACTTTTAGCAATGGCTCTCAAGAATTAAAAGACATTTCATGCTTGACAATATGTACACAGAAAACGTAGTATTAGGTAAAATCTTTGACGTTCAAAGTAAAACAATACTTAAATCGAGCATGGACAGCAAGATCTCTAATATCTATCCACATTATAACTTGAACCGTATAATTTTATAATGTACCGGTAGTTAGTAATTAACTTGTAATTATAGTGTTTTTCATGTATATAATTGTCACCTTATAAATGTCATTATATAAATTTGATGCACCACCACACGGTGTGTGCCACTGTAACAAAAGTGTTTCCGAATAAAAACTAAACTAAACTACACACGCGTTGTATGCATGAACAGGTACCATGCATTGTTTATCCAGAAAAGAGGTCGTCAAGGTCAAATGGCACATGCGCAGTAGGAACTCCGAAGTGGCTTTTTGATCTTCTTAGCTTCAGCTTCTTGCACGACATGACAGTCGACAGGCTAGGCTACACAGTAAAGATCGGTTTGATAGACTTCTTTCCATTTCTACCTCTGGTGCTAAGTAATAATGCTGCCTAGATTTGTTCGCAGGTAAGTGTGGTAGCCTACTGGTAGGCATGATTGTCAATGGGGGAGTTAACACCATTTTTTTTTAAAGCCTGTATGGGTTGGAAATTAGTCTCAAATTAAAGAGTAGATATTCATTAGCAGAGAACTGTTAATTTTATTTCAATCGGACATTGCGTTGCGAAGATACAGTAATTTATATTTGGTAAAAACAGTGTCAAGATTCATCGGCAGGTCAAAGGTCATCTTTTGTTTTTCTTTACTTTCTCTTTGGCACCAATAAGTTCTAATGAGGGCACATTCTTTGTGACATAAGTTTGTTTTACATTGTTCTAAGTAAGCAAAACTTCGTAGAACTAAATAATATTACATTATGTCAAAGTCCCCATAATTAAAAAAAAAAAGAATTAATCAATTAATTTGCATAATTCATCATTTGTTTTGTTTTTATTGTAAAAAACCCAAATAATTCTAGATTATTATCCATATGAATGAAAAGCGCAATGGAAAAAGACTTTCTTAAAGTTAGCATCCCAGCTTCAAAACAAAGTAATTTTTTTTCATCGCGACCAGCAAATATTTCGTAGTTTTATTTTGATCTTCTGTACCCGATCGGAAGATCGGAGACCATGTAAACCTTTAGTCATTTCCATAAAGATAAGAATGATCACAAAATATGACACAATTTAATGGTCATAGACGCAAATATGATGACTTTCAAACCCAACAATTTTGGCATTGGAGACAAGATACGAGATCGTGTTCGTGTGCATATACATCGAGGCCCGTTCGCCACACAACGCCACGCCAGGTGCACAACGGGTCGGGGAGACCGAAGTCCTGAATCCGACGACAGTCGGCATTAGCATGCCTCTCAAAAACTACATTTTTGCATACATCTTCAGAAATTACAGACTGTTTATTAGCATTAACTCATTGTTGAATGTTTCATTTATCATACTAACGTTGTTGCTGAAGGTTTCACCGTAAGTAAGCGGGCCCTTACGGCAGCTTGAAAAATGTTTTGGGTCGTTATTGTTACTTCCGTTGTCTGATTTAGATGCAACTTGCACCCGAGGAAAGCCGAAAGCCTACTCTTTCAGATGACGTCAGTTGCGAAGCCCTGCGCCCATTCATAAATTCACAAATTTGCATACGAAGTGTGCCGATCGTATTTAATAAGAATCGGGGAGACGCTGAAGTGCGTGCCTCGGTCGGGGAATTACCGAAGTTGTATTTCTCCATAGGATTGTACAGCGTTGCACTGGCAACACGTACGTGTAAACAGTGTGTGTGTATGTTTTCGATAACGGAAGTGGCTGTGAGTGAACAGCCTAATATTGGAATGGAATGAAATAAGTTCTAACGTTACTTACTCCTTGATGGATGGTGGAAGTTAACTATAGAGAAAACAGAAACTGTAACGTCTCACGTTTATTAATCGACGAGATAGCCTCTTGCTACAGGCAGAAGTTATTTATTACTAGAAAAAAGCCACAGACACATGACAGATGCCACCAGGAATCCATGATAGAAAAACTTATTTACAACTCGTGCATCACAAACCAATGGTTAAACCGACGCAGGTTTTATTGCTTCTACTAATCTCCGTTCTACCATGGAGGAAGGAAAACCTTCCTCCATGGTCCTACTAATAAACTGTTTCGAAGAGGGTACATAGCGGATTTAAAATTGTTTATTTCGAATATTTGCAGCACCAGACCCAGCGCTCGAACTTCACGCACGCGTCTGAATGTACGTAGTTCGGAGCGCTGGGTCGCAGACGGCAACGATCGAGTGTTCGAAATAAACAATTTTGCCCCGTCAAAAACATGGCGCATGTTACCGTGAAACCGAAAGAGATTGTCGATATCTACGACAACTTAAACCTCGATATTTTCCATAGCATAGCAGTTTGTTTAGCACAGCATATGAGGTTAGAATTTGTTAGCTTGACCGATTGGATTTCGCGATGAGCACGTTATGATGCTGAGATACGATGGACTGTAACATTACACACGAGGGTGATGGAATCAAGGACAGTTGCCAGAACAGAGGGCGCTTTGAGAGAGTGTGCTGCAGCTAGCTGGATCCAGCACCCCAGTCTCGCAAAGCGCCCTCTGTTGTCACAACTAAGCAATCTCCTTGAATACTGTCACCCTCGTGTATAATGGTGCAGTCCATGTCGTACCTCGAGCATCATGGCGGCCAATACTACTGCATCGCGAAAATCAGATTTCCGTGATTAAAATTACTTATTTCTCCGGGTTCAAGGAAGCAACTATAAGGTTTCTAGGACTTCTATACACATTTACTACTATGCTAAGCTTAAACTGACAACTATAAGTGAATATGGAATGAGATGTCGGTAGGTTTTTAAGAGTTGTCGGTAGATGTCGGCAGGGGTCGGCAATTAGTAGGACCGATCTCCGGTGACATTCAATTAAACCCAGGCCCCAAATATCCATGTGGTATTTGCAACAAAAACGTGAACGTCAACCAAAAAGCTATGGAATGCGAAAACTGTTTAGTGTGGTACCACAACAGGTGTACTGGTATGAAAAATGAACTCTACAAAGTGCATATGGAACATGAATCATATACTTGGATTTGTTATCAATGTGGTTTACCAAACTTTACAAGTTCTACATTATTTTTGACTGAATACTTCAAATTCATTTGAAGCCCTCTCCAATCTTGACTACGATGACTCATCAATTGAACTCACCCCCAATACAAGTATTCATACCGAGAGACCT
This sequence comes from Zoroaster sp. YZ-2022, assembly GCA_029582265.1. NCBI lineage: Eukaryota > Metazoa > Echinodermata > Asteroidea > Forcipulatida > Zoroasteridae > Zoroaster > Zoroaster sp. YZ-2022. Next base: position 5,214,444 of record CM055818.1, on the reverse strand, counting down.
AAGCATACTTCTAGCCCTAAAAAAGGCAGACAAAACTTCAACTTTAATAAAGTTTCATCTAACAGGAACAAACAAACAACAAGACCATTGAAATTCCTGAATATAAATTTTCAGAGTGTTCGGAATAAAATCCCTTTATTACACACCCTTCTGGAAAAAGAAAATCCTGATGTAATAGCGGGCACCGAGACATGGCTTGATGACTCAATTTTCTCCAATGAAATTCTGCCTTCCACTTACCAATTGTTTAGAAAGGACAGAAAATCAACCACTACTGGCGGTGGCGTATTCTTGGCTGTCAAAAATAATTTAATCGCTAAGGAAGAAACTGATCTTTCATCTAACTGCGAATCCATTTGGGCTAGTATTCACATGAAAGGAAGTCAAGCTGTATACTTAGGAGTTTTCTATAGACCTGACGCAGGGTGCAAGACTGTAGACCAGGAATGCATTAATCAACTTGAGCAGATTCTTCTCAAACTTCCTAATAACTGTCATACTTGGCTTGCAGGGGATTTCAACCTCCCTGACATAGATTGGGACAAAAATTGTTTTAAAACTGGTGGTAGGTATCCCGCAGTTAGCAAACAGATGATTGAGTTGGCACTAGACCATAACCTTCAACAGGTAGTTTCAGCTCCAACCAGAGATGGAAACGTTTTAGATCTGGTATTTACTAATACACCGTCTTTTGTAATAACATCAACATTCTCCCAGGACTTAGTGATCACGACATAGTCTCTATAGACTCACTGCTAACCCCTCAGAGAATTAAAGCCCCTCGAAGGAAAATCTTCTTGTACAAAAAGGGCAACTTCGATCTCATAAATAATGACATAAATGACTTTGCTGAGACCATAACCAAGGATGTTGTAAATCAATCTACAGTAAATCAGCTCTGGTTAGCCTTTAAAGAAACAATCAACAACTCCGTAGAAAAACACATACCTAGTAGGACTTCAAAAACCAGCACACAACGTCCATGGGTTAACCAGTCCCACATCAGGATGATCCGCCGCAAACAACGCCTGTACAATAAAGCCAAATGCACTAATAACATAATTGACTGGGACAATTTCAAGGAGCTCCGCCGTGCATCTGACCGAAGTATCCGCAAATCTAGGTCGGAGTATCTACATGAAATTGGTGAAAGTCTTGAAACTGGTGACACAAAGCCCTTCTGGCGTTTCATTAAAAATACTCGCCAGAATTTCTCAGGTGTTGCATCTCTAGATACGCCAAGGGGGTTTGCTACATCTGCTGCGGAGAAAGCCAACACTTTGAACGACCACTTCAAATCTGTCTTCACGCGTGAAGACCTTAGCAGTATTCCAACATTAAAACCCGAACTTCCAGACATGCCGCCAATTCACATAATCTCCCCGGGCGTGGAAAAACTTTTTAAAAATCTGAAAGCTCAGAAAGCTCCAGGACCTGACGGAATTATGCCAAAAGTACTCAAAGAATGTGCTAGTAGTATTGCCCCTATCCTAACCATCATTTTCAAGAAATCAATCTCTACAGGTGAACTTCCAGATGACTGGTTGAAGGCAAATGTAACTCCCATTTTCAAAAAAGGAAATCGCTCCATGGCAAACTAAGCCTGTGCGTTTACGGTTATTTTTGTAAACGTGTAACCGTTTCTGAAACGGTCGGTTACACGTGTAACCGTCCGTCTCTCAGTCAAAAATTGTTGATTAAAAAATAGGTTGTTCTACGAACCGGCGCGCACAATAGTACGATACTCATGGTGATCGAAACATTTTGAAAGGAATATAATCAATGTATGCCATACAGAATTTAATAAAAATCAACTGATTTTCTCAAGTTAAAAGTATCAAATGAAAAAAACAACTTAAAAAAATAAATAAAACACAACCTTTTTTAGTCGTGTGTTCGTGTTATTATTTCATATTTAAGACATGTGTTTGCGTCTTTCATCACATCATGCTTCAGCTTTGAGGCAGAAAAAGTAACTACGTTTACAAACATTTAGTAGAAAAGTATCTTACATGTATACTGTATTTAATCCTTTCATCCAGGGTATCATAGTAGTATAATCCTACATGAACATTAGTCAAACCATCCTACACGATGTGTAGTTTGGTGGCAGCAATAACTGGGTAGCTTTCTGAGTATTTATCTCGAAATTTCTGCACCATTTTTATTTTGCTGTTCCGTTCCCGTATCACTATTTACGGCATTCGAATGTCGAACGTAGTCCCGCTGGTTGCCTGCTTTCTGCACAACGTACATGTAATCACTACAACGGCAACCAACGAAACGATGACTCATCGCCTGCCACGCGTAACGAATTTTCCTATTGGCTCCTTCCATAGACTACGATATAACGAATTTTCCCATTGGCTCTCTGGTACACGCATGGCATAGACTACGATCTACGTAGTGGATTGTGATGTCGCTGGCGCTAAACGTTGCAACGGTTTTTCAGAAGTTTTGAATAAATCTGTGTGTATCGAGGTCCGCTCACTAAAACTGACAATGACCAGACCATTTTCGCTACGAACAATAAAGGTTTTTAGGTTTCTGTTTCTGTCTGTTTACCAACGATTTTTGCTTAATTGTGCATTGTGTTTTGTTCTTCAAGATTCATACCTCGGCGTATAAGCCGCACCGCGTATAAGCCGCAGGCAACTTTTACCGTGTCAAAATCAACGTATAAGCCGCGGCTTATATTCCGGAAATTACGGTACATGATAACACAGATTACTGAGACTGTAACTATAATAAGCAACAAGCCCTGCCGATTGGAAAATGTATCACAAAAAAGAAAAGAAAACAAGTTTGTTATCAGCGACAGCGAGATCGCAATTTACAGGAAAATAGCTTCAACCGCAGAACCTTCTGAATTGACTTTATTTTACGATTAACTGAACCGAAAAATCGTAAACGTGTAACCGGATAAACGGTCGGTTAACCGTGTAACCGGCACAGGCTTATGGCAAACAATTATCGCCCAGTTTCACTGACATCGGTTCCATGTAAATTGCTCGAACACATAATTCACTCAAATATAATGTATCATTTTGAAGAATCTGGATTCCTGAATGATAAACAACATGGCTTTCGAAAGGGACGCTCATGCGAGACTCAGCTTGCCCTGATTGTTGATGACCTTGCTAGAATTTTAAACAACAAAGGACAGGCCGATATAATTATAATGGACTTCAGCAAAGCATTTGATTGCGTCCCCCATGAAAGGCTCCTCGCTAAACTTAGTCAAGCGGGAATAAACGGTTCCCTTCACACATGGATTAGGTCATTCCTCACCCAAAGATCTCAACAAGTCATTTTGGATGGAGTAACTTCATCTTCAACTCACGTAACATCCGGTGTTCCACAAGGCACGGTACTAGGCCCTTTGCTGTTCCTTCTGTACTTGAACGACATCTCGAACGGAATAACATCAGAAATCCGTATCTTGGCAGATGACTGTATTATGTATAGACAAATATACAATATCAGTGATAGCCAGGACCTTCAAAAAGACATCAATCGCCTGTGTAAGTGGGAACAAAAATGGCAGATGAAGTTCAACATATCAAAATGCTATGCTATGCACATCACCCACAAGAAGAACCCAATCAACACAGTATACAAGATGGGAGACTCGACCCTCGAAATAGTTTCTAACCACACCTACTTGGGAATAGACTTAAATAACAAGTTAAATTGGGCTGGTCACATTCAAAAGGTAACTTCAAAAGCAAATCAAATCCTCGGATTGCTGCGCCGAAACCTTTATAGTTGCTCATCAAAAGTCAAAACAAGAGCCTACAAGACACTTGTTAGACCTCGACTCGAGTATTGTGCATCAATTTGGGATCCGTACCAGATTAACTATAAACTTCAGCTGGAGGAGGGGGTTCAACGGCGATCTGCCAGGTTTGTTGTTAACAATAATAACAAGAAGGACAGCGTCACCAAAATGATTTCCCAACTGGAGTGGGAGCCTCTGGAACACCGTAGAGCAGCCCAACGCTTAACACTCCTTTACAAATCTGTCCACAAGATCGCTGCTTTAGACACTGATTCATACCAGACCAAGATAAACAGGGAAGGGGTTTCGACTAGACAACAGTCTGCAACTGCTTTCATCAAGCCTTCCGCACATAAGGATTGTTACAAATTCTCCCTTTTCCAAAGAACCTTTGCAGAATGGAATAAATTACCACCAGACACTCGTCAAGCTTCAACCATAGACATTTTTAAGGGGAAACTTCAATCACTGGACATGGGAAACATCATCAGGGGGGCTCACTTTAAGTAATTCATGCTGCTCAGTCACCTGCATATGTACATCCCAATATGTGGAGATTATGCAGTATTTCACCAGAACCAGAACCAGAGCCTTTGATATCCTAAAGTGGACCATTCCACATATCTTAGAAGGGATGTCAGTTCCCAGAGCTGTGTAGCTTTGTTTTGATGGGCGGGAAAAGTAACTGCTGCCATATAGCTGTGCACAAAATCAACCATTCATTGTATACCTACCCAGATCTAACCCTCTGATAAGTGGAACCATCTGTTCAGTAGCAGCCTTTGCTTTTTGATGTCTTGCCGACAGCTTGTGCCAGGCTCTGAGGTTTGCATACTCCCCCCCCCCCCCAGACAAAGTGTCTGGGGTTCTGCTGCATGCTGGAGAGATAAACTGTAGGGCTATTTATGTTTGCCTAGGCTTACAGGAGAGAGATAAACTACATGGCTGTTGTGTGTCATCTGGGGTTTGTAAATAATCCTAGACAATAGCTGGGCATGTGTGGAAGTCATTTGGATGTAAAAAATCAATGGGGAATGCAGAGATAACAATTTTAATATAATTAATAATAGGGGTGCCACTGACTAGAGGAGGGGTATAGCGTTTAAATAAAGTTATGGGTTACTATCGTCGAAGGGTTAAAAATGATGAGATATGGGAATTAACGGAAAGAATGTATCCGACCGCCACTTTTTAAGGTTTTTTGAAATTTTTTATAACCACTAACCAGTTAAAAAATGATTTTATCGATTTTTGGGGTACAGAAAGCGAAAACTAACTTTAAAATCCACTTTTATGATGGTTTCAGACTTTATTTTCCTTCTAAAAAAAAATCCTCCCCGTCAGAAAATAGAAGGATCCTATTATAGTTGCCACTGCGCATGTACAATGACCGTGTTGGTCACTAAATAATTGGGAGTTGACAAGATCAGACTGACATGACTGAGGAAGTCATTGTATACCAAAAATGCCTGATTTTTCATCCTGGAATAATTTGAAGTATATTTCCATCATCCATAAATATGTATGTTCTCCACCTTACTTGGTAGGTAAGATTACATTATTGTTATATTCAATGAGAAAAAATCAACCGGAGGTTTTGGTTGATTTTGGTTGATTTTGGCAGGTTAGAAAAATTTTCTTGGTTCATTTTGGAGGAGTTTGGCAGGTTAGGAAATTTTTCTTGGTTGATTTTGGAGGAGTTTGGCAGGATGGCCCAATGTAACGTTGGTTGATTTTGGAGGAGTTTGGCAGGTTAGAAAATTTATCTTGGTTGATTTTGGAGGAGTTTGGCAGGTTAGAAAATTTTTCTTGGTTGATTTTGGAGGAGCTCAATGGCAGGTTAGACAAATTTTCTTGGTCGATTTCACCATATACTGGCACCTTTTGTTTTAATAGTTCTACGGTCAGAAAGTCTCTGGTTACTTCCACTTAGCTTAGCACTTTGACAATGATGCAATCTGATGCATCTGCCACTAGTGCCAGGGTTTCTAGTCAAAATACCCTGGAGGGTTAGGGTTATGGTACAATAATAATAACAATGTAAGTTTCAAGGACATGTGTTACATGTGGTAGTACTGGTACTGTATGCCAGTGTAGCTGCAACATAAACAAAGGGACATCTGTTAGTAGTAGTCAAGGCTAGAAAGGTCAAATATCAAAATGGTTGTCCAACCTGCAGCGTCTACATGTATCTCTGCCCTGGCCACTGCTTTCTGCTATACCACCAGGCAGAAAGTAGGCAGTCAGAGGAAAGCTCCACCACCGACTAGATGTCCCATCACTTGCATCATTTCAACCAGGGGGAAGTTGGACAAGGCAAGCACAAACAGACTCGTATAAATTTTTGTTGTTTTCAATTACTTAATTTGTTTCTCACACAATAGGTTGGGGAATGATCTCCCTGCGCTGTGGTACTATGCCAAGTGGCCAGGCACCATGCAAAATAGAACACTGGTTGATTTTGTAGGATTGAGGCAGTAGGCACCATGCAAAATAGAACACCCGTTGATTTTGTAGGATTTAGGCAGTGGGCACCACACAAAATAGAACACCGGTTGATTTTGTAGGATTTAGGCAGTGGGCACCATGCAAAATAGAACACCGGTTGATTTTGTAGGATTTAGGCAGTGGGCACCACACAAAATAGAACACCGGTTGATTTTGTAGGATTTAGGCAGTGGGCACCATGCAAAATAGAACACCGGTTGATTTTTGAGGTTTTGGAAGGTTTCTAGAAAATGAGCCTAGGGGGTTAGGGTTAACATGGAAAGAATGTCGTATACGACTGCCACTTTTTAAGGTTTTTTTTTTGGATTATTTTGCAACCACTAACCAGTTATCGTATACCAAAAATGCCTGATTTTTCATGAAATAAATATCCTGGAATAATTTGAAGTATATATGTTCCATCATCATCCATATGTTCTCCACCTTATTATTGGTTATATTGAATGACAAAAAGAGGTGGTCAGATATGACATTCTACCCATTAACACGTTAGGTTCTAAAAAATATAACACTGTTTGATTGCTTTTGTCATGTCTGTTGATGTTATGCGCACTATTGTCTCACAATGGAGCTAATGGAGGTGGTCATACTAACCTTATGGAGGAAGGAATCTTCTTCCATAGTTATCCAATATTTAGGGGGTAGGGGGTAGGGGGTAGGGGAGGGGGGTGATGGGGTGATGGGGTGGAGTAGGTAGTTGGGGGAACTTCCACATACCACTTTTTGTACTGCATTCTCTACTCCCTAAAACTAAAAAAAACAAGAGCAATTAACGGCTGAGCTCAAATAAATCCAAATGGCCAACCAAGTGTGGATCTAATGTCTCAAAAAAAGGGTAGGGGAGGAGGAGGGGATACAAACAAACATTGTAAATTTACATGGTAATAAAAAAGGGGGAACATGCCCTACCCCACCCCCAGAATCTCCTATGTATACAGCCTTGATGTACAATACAATGATTAAAGATGAATATTTGAAACCTTTCTCTTTCAGATTGACCATTGGTCGAGCATCAGTCATCATAAGGCATTTACGTCCATCTATGGTTGCCATGTCAACAGCTACCAATGATCATGATGTTCTGTTTGACAAAGTAGATACTAAATGTGTGATGACACTGAATCGACCTAAAACACTGAATGCATTGAATTACAACATGATCAAGATGATGACACCTAAACTAAGGGTGAGAGGGGGGGGGGGGGGGGGAGGCACGGCACTGAGCCAACAATTGACCCAACAACACAACACCCTCATGGTATGCTAATTTTGTATTAATTTATATGCAAATTTATGCACTGTTGCAGATAGATCCTTTTTGTATTATGGGATACGACCTTGTTGTAGTGATGCAATTAATTTATTATCAATTATAGGAATGGGCTTCCGATCCAACAAACAGTATGGTAATCATTAAAGGATCAGGAGGAAAGGCATTCTGTGCTGGAGGAGATATTAAAGGTGAGTTGCCCTTATGTTAAAGTTTGTTTCTGTAAATACCAGTATTGAGTTGTTCTGATTAATAATTAACCATTGGTTGGTGATGAATATTCAAATCAAATAAATGTTTCTTATCTCTTCACAGCTATCACAGAAGCAGGAAAGGTCGGTGACCCCCTCTCAGTCAATTTCTTCAAAGAGGAGTTCATTTTGAACCGAGTGATAGCAAGATTACCAATACCTTATATAGCATTCATTGATGGGATCACTATGGGTGGGGTAAGTAAAATCTCCTAATGACCCCATCCCACCCCACCAACCCCCACCCCACCCCACCAACCCCCACCCCACCCACTAGTCCTCATACAAGCAAAACACTGCAAACCAAAGTTGTTTTTTGTGCAATTTTGGAAAATGTGAATTAAGAGGGTGAGGAGCTCTGTTTCTTGAGAATATGGACCTCCCATTTGGCAGAAAGAAATGGTGTTGAACAAATTTCATATTTACTATGGTAAGTTGGAACTCTTACGTCTTGCAAAATAATGTTTATTTTGTTCATTGCGTCTAAAGACTGATTAACGGTGCTATAGTGAATTATTGCTATAGTCAATCACTTGAAAGTAATTTACTTCCCTTTTACAATGAAAATAGAGGTGCACCAAATAAAAACAAAATGCACCAGTAATATAATCACCTCCATGTACATCTTCTATCAAACAGGGTGTTGGACTGTCTGTCCATGGACTCTTTAGTGTAGCTACAGAGAAGACAATGTTTGCAATGCCAGAGACAGGTATTGGTCTGTTCCCGGATGTAGGAGGAGGTTATTTCTTACCCAGACTACAAGGGAAACTTGGTTTATTCCTTGCACTGACTGGTTATAGGTTGAAGGGACGAGATGTACTAATGGCTGGTGTAGCTACTCACTTTGTTGACTCACAGAAAGTATGAGCATCTTTTATATTTTATTTATTTATTTATTTATTTGAACATACAAAAATCAAATTGGTAAAACTGTTTTTAAAAAGGCCCTGTTAAAAGTACATTAAACATTAAACAGACAAAATAAAGTTTTTTTAAACAAAAGATTGAGAAATAAAAGAAAACACAAGTAAGTAAACAAATAAATAACAAAACTGCATGTATACTTTACAAGGCTACTTTATTTTATCATTGGGTCCATACAAAATACTTACTGAGGTAATGTCATAAAGGAAGACTTCTTTCACCAACATAGCATCATATTCACAAAATTGTCATCAAAGTTATTTCGCCTTTTATCAGAAAATTTGAAATTCATTTATTGCACTATTCAGCATCTATTTTGATGCATTTTTTTCTGCAACCCACCCTTTGTATTTATATATATATATGAATATATTCATTGATATTTGATTTTGATTTGATTTGATTTTTAAATGTAAATTAATTTTGTGTTTTGATTTTTTACTTTGATATTTGTCTTTCATGTAGATGGCTGAACTACAGGAGAGTTTAATAGCATTACCCAGTCCAAGTCAATCTGATATAGCTCAACTATTAGATAGATACCAGAGTCAGGTAGGTTATAGATTGATAAAAGGGTTAAAATTCAATTTTAATAAATCACCAGAAAATATCAATTTAAAATTTCACCTTTTAGCCATGAAGACAAATTACTGATACATGTGATGCCACTTTACATGTACTTAATGGGGGGTCACTTTACATGTACAGTACTGAATGGGTGTGTGTGCATACCTTCTTAAAAGTCATAAAGCTAAAATAAAATACCACTGGGCACCCATTATTTACAACCTTTTGGGCCTCAAATGTTGGGCTTAATTTGGGAAATTATTTTTTTTCTTACAGTTTACAGTCCTTACTGAGGGGAGGGATTCACCCATATGTAGCTCTTCCACCGAGACCTTTATATTATTTGATGAAAATTTCTGGTTTTATTTGTGCCTTCTGCACTGGACCACTGACTGTCTTACTTGTGTACTTGACAACAATTTTTGTAAATTGCTAATCTTTTTAAATGAAGCTTTTTAGGATGTGTAATACCTCACTAAGGATAGAGTATTACAAATGAATTCATTTGTATACAGAGCCAACATGATGCAGATAAGTCATTTTCATTGGAGCCACACATGAATCAAATTAACAGACTATTTGCTGGCAGCTCATTGGAGGAAATCTTTCAGGCATTAGAGACCGAAGGTTCTGATTGGTCTATTAAACAACTACAGGTGAGCTAATGACTTATATCAATTTCTACAACATTATTCTACAACATTATTAAATAAATCTTATAATGATAAGAACGTCTTATCGAGCTGTTAAATATTTAATTTTCATTTTTAAGAAATACATCTCTTGTAACGAGGCACTTGGTATTCAATCTCTGAGGCATCGTAGACAAGTTGCTGGTCTCACAGTCTTTCACAAAATGCAGTGTTCTCTGCTGCCTCATCCACTGGACAGTCTTAAACTATCTCAGCTTAATGCATACCATTCTACCAGGCAGTCATCTGCATCCCATCAACATAGTTATTATTCCAAAATCTCGTACCTCACAGCATCAGAGATCCTTTTTAGCTTCTTATGGCTCTGGAACACTTTACCTGCCTGTTGTGGATGTTCCATCATCATCTGATTAATTTGCCACCTGCTCAGAATATATGAACTTTAGCTTGGGCATCCCTCATTCTTCTTGTTCTCTTGGGCAGTGTTTAAATTTAAAAATAAATACTGTCTTTAATTTTAAATAGTATTATATATTTTATTTACAATAAAGAATTTCAGTATTATTGCTCAACAAGTAGTTCACAGTCCTACTAGTCTTTTAACATTTTTAATTTACTTTTTGTGTTTACATTTCCTCACTTAATACAAATAAAATAACTCATCAACTCAATTATTCCTTTGACAATTTGTTGTACAGATTTTAAAGAAGATGTCCCCAACATCTATGAAGATTTCACATCGTCAGTTGACTCTAGGGGCTGACATGACACTGGAAGATGTGCAAGCTATGGAACTAAGAATGGCACATGGCTGTATTGTGAGTAAAAAAAATGTTTTTATTTTAAACATAATTTGAAGTGGTATTTTGTTGGTGATTATCCAATTAATTCATCAGAAGTATATCCGTCGTCCTCGGCAATTTTACAAAAAGAAATCTCAAAAGCGAAATATCAGGAAGATGTTTTGCGCTCTGATTAATTTTCAGAAGAAAAAACACAATCAACATTTTATGTATGTATTTGTTCATAATTTACGCATGCACATAGAAGCTTTTTAATGTTGATGTACTGATTATTGTATTCAGCATGTCGTTATACCTGCTGGGTGGTAGGTAAACATACTGTGGCGTTCCTTAATATTTTATATCGGTTAAGTCTTCATACTCAAAAGTTTCCTTCCAGTCTATGTGATTGTACAATACACAGGGTCAATCTGTTAATTTCACTGAGAAAGTTCACTCACTATTTAGATCGGCGCTCGCTCCCTTTCGTCCCACGACTCACAATTTAACCGTAGTTTCACAACAAGTCTTGAGGGTATGATGATCGGTCGATCTTTAATATGAACTTCACTAATTCTGGTTTAACAGTTTGGACGATTTATACAATTTAATGGAAGTAAACGATAGTTACAAGACGGTATCAGACCGTAAGGCTTCACCACGTTTCAGTATATTGCAAAATCGCCCCACAATTCCTAGCAAGCTTATTATGCTAATTTATAAGGTCAAAGGCGCAAAGGTCGCATGCAAATTAAAGAATAAACTCAACTAGCAATAAACACAAGGCGATCTTGGAAACTACACATACCATCTATATATCTCTGTTGCATCTACTCCATTCAAGGATGGTGCATTGTGTCTAGTTGTCATGCTAGGATAAATCATCCACTTGCTAAAAAAATCACAAACTAATATGTCATGCGATGTCTAAGTATGTTGTTATTTGCCCCGGGCATGCTGCAAGTCTCGTCAGGAATAATTGCTGTCGATTGCCCCACAACAATACATTATTATTAACCTTCTATTTTTTTGCTCATCATACAGAGAGGGAAGGATTTCTACGAGGGTGTTCGAGCTGTGTTATTGGACAAGGACAACAATCCAAAATGGAATCCAAACACACTGGAGGGAGTCACTGAGGAAATTGTTGATGATCACTTCCGTCATTTTGGAGAACAAGAATTAGTTTTTTAGAATCAGTGTTAGTTTGGCAATTACGTACAATAAAAAATATTTTTATATAAAAACTGATTATTTAAATCAAATTATGGGCTTATAATAATACAAGCTGAAATATTGAAAGATTATGCACTTTTTTCTTAAATTTATACTTAAAATGTTTGATTGAAGAGATTTTTCTTGTATTCATTTGGGATTTCAGTGACAGTACTTTGTATCAAGGCACTAGTCAAGTAAAAAATTGTTGAAGATCTCCACAAAGGTGGATGCTGCAAATTACATAAATAAATAAAACAGTGAAGCCAGGTAGAGGGGTGATGGTTACATCATCTGACAAGTTGTTTGGGATTTCACTGGCATACATGTATATTACAATACTTGTTCTTGTGTGACTGAGCGCCTTACAAGCAGCCACTCATAACAGCTCTCCAGTTTTTGTGCTAAGTGATTTGTAGCTACAAGTTTGTCTTCATTTTTATACTAGTGGATTTCTTATTACACCTGGAATCTACTGGACGTTTTTATGTGAGTATTGGTACATTTGTTTTCTTATAATAAGTGAAAAACTTTTTCTTTTTGTCTGTCTGTGCAGTAAAATTTTACTGTTGAGTGTATACACCTTTTGGATCTTCATTTTATTTGTGCAATCAACTCTGATTTAGATTATAACCTGTAGCTAGAGATTATAACCTGTAGCTTGACCACAAGCCTTTTGTTTGGATCAACAACTTTGTGATCAGACAATGGAGGTCTACATCCTGTTTATTCTACTCCTGCTATCCAGACCATTGTGTCTCAATAACTCATCAGTAGATGGCTACAAGATGCAATCTACAGATTGTTCAACTAAAATCCGTCATACGTCCTATATCATACTATGATAATTCATCTGCCACCTTTCACCTGGAACTCTTAATTTCTGGTGACATAAACCCAAACCCTGATCAACACACCCACAAAGCTCCATAAAATTTCCTACAACCGTAATGAACTACTCAATCTTCGCAATGCTCCATGTACTGATGTAGCTTTATCTTATTCAGCATTGAGTCAATTGAACTGTCTTGGAATACTTGCTAATCAACCCCAAACATACCGCCGCACACATAGAGGTAAAACAGCTGGTCGCCGTAGAATGGACAGACTTACACAACTAGCACTCCAGCCTTACCAACCCCCAGCAGTGAACTCAACCACATCAACAAGCGACATTGGCATAACTTCAACTCCAAATGTTCACGATGAGTCTAAACTTCAGCTGTGTCTTGAATACTCAATCCATATGTAACAAATCGGATGAATTTGTTGACTTTGTACTTCAAAACAATTTGGATCTTGTTGCCATAACCGAGACATGGTTTAAACCTAATGATGACTTGCCACCCCGTGAGTGTACTCCTGCTGGCTACTCTCTCCATCATATCCCCAGACCAATAAAGACCGGTGGAGGGGTTGCACTACTCTTTAGGTCCAGTTTATCTGTCAGTATGAAAAGTGTTAACATTGACTACCTAACATTTGAATCTCTGCATGCTGAGGTAACGTGCAACTCTAGATCTGTTCGCCTTGTTAATATTTATCGACCAGAAAGGGATGTTGATGGTAAACATGTAAACTTCTCCAGTTTTCTGCAGGAATTTGAAAATTAATTGTCGATTATCTCTTACACCCATCTGACATTATTTTAACCGGCGATTTTAACATTCATATGGACATTATTTCAAACAATTATGCAAATCAGTTTAAAGATCTGCTCTCTGCTCATGGACTTATACAGCACATCACAGCACCCACTCATTGGTATGGTCACTTATCTCGAATATAACTATTCATCCTGGCTTATCTGATCATTATGCAATCATGGTAAATTTCAACCTTATAAAACCTCCACACCTACCATTTCTGTAACTACTCGCCACTGGAAAAAGTAAATATTAAAGATTTATGTCATGATGTTGAATCTCATATGGAAAATGTAAACCTTGAAGATGGTGAGCTGGATTCTTGTATCAGTCTATTTGAATCTACTGTCCGTAACATCTTTGGATGATCATGCTCCGCAAAAACTCGAACTGTTAAACTACAATCTGAATCCCCTGGTTCAATGATGATATCCGTGCTGCAAGGAAAATCCGCCGTCAACTTGAGCGAAGATGGCGTGACAATGGGAAACTTGGAGTACATCGGCAAGAATACTGTAACCAACGTGATATTGTGAAGAACATGATTAACCAGGCAAAAATAACTCACTACTCATCTCTTGTGGAAGATAGCTCTGGTGATCAGAAAAACTCTTTAACATTGTTGAAAAGCTGTTTCATAAACCCAAAGCTCCAGTGCTTCCATCTACACACTCCGATCAGGACCTCGCAAATTCTTTTTCAAACTTTTTTGTCACAAAAATTGAGAATATCCGTCGTTCTTTTCCTCAGTACCTGCCATTCTATCACAAACACCATCACGCAAGGATCCACAATGTAGACTGTCCATGTTTGAGCCTACTAGTGTTACGGAGATCAAGAAACTCATCATGAAATCGCCATCAAAATCATGTGAACTTGATCCAGTGCCAACTTCGCTAATAAAACAAAATATTGATGTGTTTGCTAAGTATATCACAATTATTGTAAACAGATCTCTTTCTTCCAGTTGTTTCCCTAATAGCCAGAAGGTTGCTCATGTTAAACCACTCCTAAAGAAACCCAATTTGGACAAGGAAGTTTTCAAAAATTACCGACCAGTAGCGAATTTAAAGTACCTTGGAAAACAATCGACGAGTTGTTTCATCACAGATCTCTGACCATGTTCGTGCTTATAACCTGTCGGACACATTTCAGTCAGCCTACAAACCATTTCATGGAACGGAAACTGCTCTTCTTCGCGTCAACAATGACATTTTATCTGCCATGGATGAGGGGAAAATCACCCTTAAGCGCCGCTTTTGACACGGTCGATCATAAACTTCCTTCTCCCGCCTTCAATATCATCTTGGAATACATGACACAGCCCTGGATTGGTGTAAGTCCTACCTTTTAAATAGGCCTCAGCATGTTTGTATTGGTAACGCTATCTCCGAGCCTGTTACTCTTGACTATTCTGTACCCCAAGGCTCTGTGCTCGGCCCACAGTGGTTTACTGTTTATACCTTTTCCAGTTCGTGATATCATTTTGAAGTATAATTTAAATTACCATGTTTACGCTGATGACACGCAGCTTTACATTACTTTTAAATATTCTCAAGAACCTGCCGATTCCTGCATTAAACACTGGAGAAATGTATTCAAGAGATTCGAAGTTGGATGAGACAAAACTTCCTGAAATTGAACGAATGAAAAACAGAATTTGTTCTATTTGGATCACGTCAGCAATTGTCTAAAGTTTCTCTTCCATTTATTACAATTGGTGACTCGCAGATAACCCCCTCATTACATGCACGTAATTTGGGTGTTATATTTGACTCGACAATGACTTTAAAACCACATATCTCCAACATTGTTCGCATATCATCATTTCATATCAGAAATATAAGCTGAATTAGGAAATACTTGAATAAAAGTGCTGCTGAACAAATTATACATGCGTTTGTCACATCACGGCTCGATAACGGGAATGCTCTCCTTTACGGTCTCCCGCAGAATCAAATATCTCGTCTTCAGCACATACAAAACACAGCAGCTCGTGTTGTGACTTTGTCCAGAAAGTCATGCCATATCACGCCAATCTTGAAAGAACTGCACTGGCTTCCTGTTTTTAAACTTATGCTAATTGTTCACAAATCTTTTAATAACATTGCTCCAATTTATATTTCTAAACTGCTTAAAGTCTACACTCCATCACGCAATTTGCGCTCCAGCAACATGTCACTCCTAAAGGAATCAACTTCAAAACGGAACTGGGGTGATAGGTCGTTTTCTGTCGCAGCTCCGAGACTCTGGAATCATCTTCCAACTAAACTCAAATCTTGTCATAGTATAACCAGATTCAAGTCGATGCTTAAAACTCATCTTATGTCACAACTCTTCAAAGATGATGTATACTTGTAATTGCATTGTAGGTACATGTATCTCGGTACATAATTTTTTTCCCTATGCTGTCATTGTATATTGTTTCCGCGCCTTGTTTCAGCAGGGTGGATATGTGCGCGCTAAAAATCTTTATTATTATTATTACTCTCTCTGGATCCACCCTTGGGGAGTGAGTGAGGGGGTCATTAAGCCAGATAGAGGGGTGAGGGCTATACTGACATACATGTTGTGTGACCCCACTCTGGATCCACCCTCGGGGAGTGAGTGAGGCGTCATTAGATAGAGGGGTGAGGGTTACACCGGCATACATGTATATTACAATACTTGTTCTTGTGTGATCCTATCTCTGGATCCACCCTTGAGGAGTAAGCATCATGACCAGAATTTGACCTTTCAAATTAGACCATCAGTGTATAAGCCAATATTAAAAAACAGGGTGTTCAAATTTAACTTATTACATTTGCATTTGTATTTCAAATAAAACTGGTTGTTCATTTACAAATTAAGGCATCAGAAAGTCACCTTAGCGTATTTCTGGGAAAAGAAGAATAATCAGATATGGTTTTTGTATCCTTAGTGTGTTTATTTTTAATTATTACCATGCTACTAAGTATATACTCCTTAATTACAATCTACAGGATATGACATGCAAATAAAATGTCAAGAAATACTCATCTTCTAGTTTGTCCTAAATGTCTTACACCAGGTTTATACTCTACCATTAATTGTTTGTCTGACTTAACAATTGCATTTATCTAATTACAATTACATATTATATCCCTGGCAAAAATACCTCACAAAATATATAGATTGCAGCATGTAACGTCTTATAAGTGTTTCCAAATATTTGTACTTTATCAGAAATAATCATGACAATGATTTGTCTGCGACAGTTACATGACTTCAATTATAAACAAGAAAACCAGAAAATGTTATTGTCAACGAAATGTTAAAAGTATGAGATAAATAAATCAATTGAATGAAATAGGATTAACAAATTAATTGGTCCAATTGGTGATGTGTAGGAGTGTCAACATGAATAAAACAAGGTAGGAAATACAAATTTGAACATTTCTGGAAATAAATAACAATCAATTGTTTTAAATAATTTCAGTGATGAGGAAAGGTGGGGGGGTAAGGGTTAAAGCAACAATGAAAAGGTCACTCATAAAGTGATTCAACATCTAGTATACATTTTCATTTTAAATATACATGTAGCGATCCATTGTGTACATTTTGTACTGTACTGGATCAAAGCGAAATGCTAGAAAATACCTCAAAAATAAACTGATTCTTTCTGTAATCTTTTGTCTGTACACTCCAAGCCGTTACATTTATGTGTTAAATTGAAACATGTTCACTTCAATCAAATGAGGAATAATTATTCACATTAGTCCACAAAGTCTTAACTCAAACATGTGTAAAGACAGTTTTGTAAAACAAGTTTTTTAATAAAGTAATATTCTACCTTTACACATAACTTTTTGTACAATACTGTTATTGTGATCATCAATGTAAACTAGATTCAATATTTCAAAACATTACAACCTTGTATGATGTTATTATTCTCGGAGACTTCAATCTTGATTTGCAAAAAAGGGTTAACTCTGGTAAAATTAATAAAATTGCAAAACAAAATAACTTGCACCAGTTAATTAAGGACAACACAAGGATAACTAATGTTAGTCAATCAATTTTAGATCTTATTTTTGTAACAAAACCGGATAAAATTTCAGCATCAGGTGTTCATAGTCTAGGACTTAGTGATCATTCTTTAATCTATTTAATTCGTAAAAACAAAAAAATTAAAGCTCCAACAAGAACAATTAAATCACGCTCACTTAAACATTTTAATGACAGGGATTTTTTAGACACCATTAAAAATATAAATTGGGATAACATTTTACACTGTTCAGATGTCGATATCGCCTGGACGACCTGGAAAAATCTATTTCTAAAGGCTTGTAACATGCATGCACCATACAAAGAAAAACGAATTAAAGGTTCACTTCCTGAATGGATCAATGGAGACTACATAAGACTATCTAAAGACAGATTTCTTTTTTTCAAAAGCACATAAGACAAATAATCCCAAAGACTGGGAAAGAGCTAAATCATTAAGAAACACTGTAAATAACTTAAATAGATCATTAAAAAGAAATATTGTACTGATGCCATTAAAGAAAATGTAAATAACTCTAAAAAAACATGGGATGTTGTAAAGAAATTAATTCCAAAGAATAAGTCATCTGTTAATCAAGTTAGCACCGACTCAGGTCACACTACCTGTGACAAAGACACTGCAACCAGTTTAATCTGCATTCACTTCCATTGGTAATTCTTTGGCTAATGGCATTACTAATATTGGGACTACCAACTTATCTCTTAATAATGCCAGTAAAACATGTGGCACTACCACAGCTATTAATATTATGGATAACTTCGAGTTTGATATTATATCACCTGACTTTGTTTTCAAACAAATATCAAATTTCTCAAACAAAAATCACCTGCAAATTGATGGTTTACAAATTCGATTTATAAAGCTGGCAGCTCCTATAATTTGTACTTCACTTGCTTATATGCAATTTATCCTTGTAAACTTCAAAATTTCCTTCCGACTGAAACAAGCAAGAGTCACTCCTATTTTTTAAATCTGGAGACAAATCGGATGTTTATAATTATAGACCAATTTCTGTATTACCTGTTTCAAAATAATTGAACGAGCAGTTCATAACCAACTGTATATGTATTTAAATAGACGCAATATTTTAAATCCTTGTCAATCTGGTTTCAAGTAAACATTCTACAAAACTACACTTTTAGATGTTTCTGATCATATTCTTAAGAACATGAATGATGGTAAAAGCTACAGCTGCTATTTTCTTGACCTGAAAAAGGCATTTGACACTATTAACCACCATCTGCTTATTGAGAAGCTTAAACATATAGGTATTAAAGACAACACATTGAACTGGTTTATTTCTTATCTCTCAAATAGATCTCAAGTTGTTAGTATTAATTCCTCACTCTCTGATTTAAAATGTATTGACATAGGGTTCCCAGGGTTCTATTCTTGGACCATTATTGTTTATAATCTTTATTAATTCACTTGTTGACTGTGTATCTTGCAAGTGCGTAATGTATGCTGATGACACAACTCTTTGTGCAGTTCAAAGATTCTCTTGCCTTACAATCTGAGCTTAATGCAAACTTAAATAGCATTTCGAAGTGGTTTAATATAAACAAACTAACTCTTAACATTAATAAAACAAAGCTCTTGATATTTGGAACTAAACACATTGCAAAACTTCAAGAATATTTCCTTACATATGATACGAATATAATTGAAAGAGTGGACAATTTTAAATACTTGGGTGTTGTTTTTGACCACAACTAACATGGAGTAATCATATTGATCAATTAACTTCTAATGTATCCAAACGTATTGGTATAATTCGAAGAATCAAATATTATCTTCCTTGGCTACTCTGAATTTGCTTGGCAATGCTCTTGTTATGCCTCTTTTGATTATTGTAGTTCTGTTTGGTCTAATTGTAATGCTCAATATTCTAATTCTTCAAATTCTTCATAATAGGCTTGTAGAATATTGCTCTCTGCTGACAGTCGTACTTCAGTTAACGATCTAATGACTAAACTTAGCTGGAATAAATTAGAACAAAAGATGGAATGACCAACTTCTTATCACAACATTTAAATGTTTACAAGGCAACCGCACCTTCATATTTATCGTCAAATTCTTATTCAGTGATTCGGCACATTCCAAGGGTACACGGAGTCAAACATTTAAATGTTTACTTCTTCCACCATGGAAAACTAATCCAGGTAGACGGTCATTCCACTTTAGAGCTGTAAATCGCTGGAATAAGCTGTCGAAATGACATTCGGCCCAACTTTAGTACCATGACTACACATATTTTTTTAAAATGCCATCAGTACTCATTAATGCTGACATATTATGATTTCATGTATATTGATATATAGGGCTAATGTACGCTTATATGTTTACACTTTTTAAACTTAATACTATGTTATGACTGTGTATATTATGTACACATTACCGTGAAATATATCTTTGTATATACTTTTTGTACATTTAAATACATGTAGTGTGAGAATACAATAATGTTTAATCTGGACCTCTTGGGAGACCAAAGTACTTTGGTATTGAAAAGAGATATCCAGAATAAAAGATAGAATAAACAAACAAACATTTCCTTTGAACACATTAATGGTTAACTTATTATGTTGTATTCTGACTGATGTAATGAATTCATATGTTGTACATATATAACCAATACTTTCAAAATAATACTAAAGATTCTGTATGCTGATATGGCACAACTGCCTTCATTAGTGACATAATACACTGAGTAAGGAATGAACATGTTTGGATTGTTAATCAGTCAATTGTTTATGTTTGGCATGTAATTGGAGCATTCATACAACATGACAATCCAGAAATGTCAAGCACCTAACATGTGAACAGTTCACCTCAACAAAGGCTCCAAAGGCTCACATTTCTCCAAGAAAAAGGTTGAGGAATTAAATTAAATTTATGAACCTTGACAAAAAAATCAACCTTATTTATAAAGTTGTCTTCTCAACAAATGAATTCACCTTACATCCCCCTTTATAACTACCATCATCCTTCATACATCAATACTATTATTATACCATTAGTTAATACCTCCTACCATCTTAAAAGGAC
>CM055818.1:5169053-5193269 GCA_029582265.1 Zoroaster sp. YZ-2022 | reverse complement strand
TTTTTATGCATTTTTAATGATATTGTAGTTATCGTTCATTGTTTATAAACAGACGCAAGAATTGTTTCGATTAATGTTAATTAAAAAAATAAGAAGATGAAAATGAGGTAATTTGTATTGTTTGTTTTAAACTTATTTACAAATTGTCACACTCTACGCACTTATTCATTGAAGATCTATAAGACAGGATAAATGTATGTTTTATATTTCAAGGCACTCAACTGTCGTGTATCGAGATTCATTTGTAAATTAAATTTTCAAAAATGAATGAACCTCCGGCAGGAAAATTGTTCAAATTGTTTGATACCAGGGCAATGTTTCATAAAGTATGATTTCAGGAAAATCTGGGATTGTTTTCGTAGTTTTTGACTGATTACTAATGTTTCACCAAGAATGCTTTCAGGATAATCTAATAACATTGCTGAAAATAACCATATTAATGGGCTTTAGTGATCTTTGTTTTACTTTGTTTTCCCATCTTAGATTCCTGGTAAACAACACAATCAGTGAAATTGCTTCAGGAACATTTGATGCTCTACAAAATCTCGAGAACTTGTAAGTACTCTTATCATGGATTTCAGTCACTCAGCGTCAAGTCACAGATTTTGTTTTTAATTCTTGAAAGTATACATGTCATGAATTTCAATTAGGCACCATCAAGCCGATGTCTGTGCCCCATTCAGAATTTTTAAGAAAACAATAGGTCCGCATTTGAGGCTGCAGGATACAAAATGTTCAAGTATTACGCATCACTGAACACGTGCATTCAATTGTAGTTTCAACGCGTATGCACAATTACAACGAAAACATGAGAAGCAAAGCTCCTCGATCGTCGAGATTTCCACATGAACATGGTAGGTTGTCATTTAATGTGGTCGTCATAAGTACAGTCGGCTGTTATTGCAGCACTGTACACAGATCATACCACGGAAGGAGAGGATTACAACACTCTAGGGACTCTATGCAAGCACCAACCTTACCCGGATGAGTGGTCATAATATCACATCATTTCAAGATAATTTCCCCTAAAAACAAATTAGAAAACCCAGGCCTGATTTTCGACCAGAAAACATTTTGATTGAGGTCACAGAACAACAACTGCTCGACTGCTGCTCGCCCCTCCCCCCTTTGGCCACGTGCCTGGTTCGTTCTTTATTAAACACAAGAGTGGATCTTGTATTGGACCCTAGTTACGCGACTGGACTAAAGTAAGTCTCAGTACAAACAAATTATAAAGATGAAATGCGGTAATGTAGATTATGTTTACCGATCGAAATGTGTCCGCATTTTCACTATTTTCTACGTACGACACAATGTCTGCAAAGTTTCATAATATTGTTGAATATATAACGATTTATATATGCTTCAACACGATGTTGTTTAACCCTACTTTATTTGTCTAATCTTAGATGGCTGGATAACTACAATATCATTAAAACTGAATCCAGAACATTGATGGTCTACAAAAGATCACTTACTTGTTATAAATTTCAATCTAGTAGAAACCATGATCACAATTTATTTTACAAGGGAGGAATTTTCTCTATTTTACATTGGGCGAGTATATACAAAGTTCGTGTTTTCAGATTGAATTATTTGTATGCAGTTGCACTATTTTATTTCGCTATTTTTGGAACAGAGTAATAAGCTAAGCATTTTAAGAATAGTTTTTATTTTGTTTTTGTTTTTGCTGTTTTATTTTCTGCACTCAGATATTAAATACAAACAATTTAATTAAAACATATCATTTGGTTATTACATAAATTAAAATAAATTACAATTATTTAAAAGGCATTTAAAAGAATATTCCACTTGAGTTCAAATTTGTACACGTTTTGTTGTTCTTTAATTAAGTTGATAAAAAAAACGAACAATATGGTATTGTGTCTCTGAATCTACGCTTGTAAATTGCTTTTTTTTTAAATAATAAAATACACAAGTTAAAAAGAAGATCTGGATTTCTTACCTCAAAACCAAAAAGAATTGATATGTATTTAAATTATTAACTTCAGTGCCTGAAAGCCTTTCCCACCAGATTTCAAATTGAAGCGATATGTTCTTAGCAAAATCACTTTCACGAAAAGTATGCTTGGGAGTCTCAGGATAATTTTTTACAAAAAGGTACAAAGCTGACAGTTGACAATATTCAGTTTAAAAAGCCTACTTTTTGTCATCAATACATTAGTATTAATTTTATATTGACAATTTTTCATTTTCACCTGCTTAATTGCTAATCTTTAAAGGCAACAAATGAATCCAGTGGCAGTCTATTCCCTCGATATCAAATTCAATATGGAGCTTGTTTTGAGATGTGGGTAACCGAGTAATCCTATCTACAAATGTCTGATAAATTATTTTGGTACTTAACTTATTGATATGCAAATATCCACACTCTTGCAGCTATCTTAAAACCATTGTCAATACAATCCTCTCTGTGAAAACATTGCTTAATTGTTTTTCCCAAGACATAGGAATAGCTGAAAAAGACCTCCCCACAACGGAAAATATTTATGGCTGATTCCTTCCAACAAAGTGAAAGGAATAATGTTACCATTAGTGTAAAAGAGATCACTGACCAATTTGATACCCTTTTATACAAAAAGAGGTATATCGTTAATACAAATATGGCAGTTATTCCAAATACACTGTCACCCTGATCTGGTTGAATCAGCTCAAAATACAACTTTAAAACTTCCTTATAAATAAACGAATATTTGTCCATCTCTTCATCTGATAAATATTAGATTGGAAAATCAAGTCACCACCATAAGGAATTATGAAAGTATTGAAAAGATAAAACCATGCAGTATCCTTAATATTATTTATATACTTTTGAATCCACTTAATTTGTAATGCTTTAAACATACTCTTAATATCAATCATTTGAAGGCCACCGGATTCAATATTACCAATCAAAGTATTCATTTTAATCATACATTTACCATCATTCCAAAGAAAATCAAATCAAATTTTCTCAATATGTTGATTTGGGTCGATGTGGAAATAACCGAAGCCAGATAAATAAATTGTGATAATGTGAAAGTTTTAATTAAAATAATTTCACCTGACAAAGTAAAGTATCTCAATTTCCAGATATTAAGAATAGTTTTTAAATTCTTTAATCTAGGCTCAAAATTCATTTTCTCAGAAGTGGCTTCATCATACCCAGTGCCATTATGGGTTCAGCATGCCACTCGACAAAGAAATACAACAAATTAGCCTGGTGATCCCATGATGATTTGGTGATCCACTCACTAGAGTCTCATTTTTAGCATCCACTATCAATACCCAGCGGCCACGGGATCAGTACTGCTGACTCAGCTAAAAACTATTTCAAGTTCTGGCCAAAGGAGTGTAGCAAATTATCATCAGTGATCATTATACTTGTATGTATTTCATCAAACGTTAATTTATTATAACGACGGTGTGCACTTTATACCGGTATTACAAAACAAAATGCATATTCCGTGCGGGCTGTGAATTTTGTTTTCAAAGAATATGCTATTTTGAGCAAAAAAAGAAGAACAATCGCACAAGTTTTTAGTATCCACAACGGTTTAAAAAGTACTTTTATAATATGCCTATTCGGCACTGACAAACGTAACTACCTCACAAACATTAACCCTCAGGAATGATAATAATATTTTTGGAGCGATGTACGCTGTGATTGGCAGGCGATTACCAAGCTGAACATATAAATACGGTGACACATAATTTGTTTTACGTCAGGAAAGGTTTCGAATGCAATACTCACTGTTTTCATGTTAGGCTGTACGACCACTTACATATCAATGTCGGGCATGGTCATTATCTGAACACTGTTCCGCTCAACTGCATTTTTAGTATTTTTTGATGCACTCAAAGTGTTGTCTATCATGATTAACTTGTACTTCTAAATTTCTAAAATAAGTGAACCTCAGGTAGGAAAATATGTGATACAATACAACGAACTTTAGGAATATTTGATGCTCTACAAAATCTCAACATCTCAAAATACTTGTAAGTATTCTTGTCGTGAATTTCAATCACGCAGCATCGAGCCACCAATTTATCTTGACTGAATTTACGTCTTACTGCATACAAAATAAATGTGCATAGGCCTAGTTTATGTTTGCCGATCGAAACTTTTGTACTGATCATCTGTTTAATGTAGCCTATTAACTAAAATCATACTTATATAAATGTTTAAGCTTTTATGTAATGAGAACATTTGGAGAAAAAAATCTAAAATAAAAATAAAAAAATAAAATGTTCCAAAATTTAACGGACCTCGGCTGGGGGGATGTGCCCCCCCCCCCCCATATTTACGCCACTGGTGTTTCGTGCCGATCGACATATTTGTATGCATTTTCACTTATTCATCTTCAATGAAATAAAATTACGAAACACACATTTCACGGATTAAATGTTTAAAGCAAATTTCAATAATAAATTATGGCAGGTTCCTGCTTGATTGCAATTTATGACAAGTAAGTGAGCTTTTGTAGACTAGACCATCAGTGTTCTTGATTCAGTTTGAATAATATTGTAGTTATCCAGCCATCTACGATTTGACAAATGAAGTATGGTTAAACAACATCGTGTTAAAGTACCAGGGTATATATAAACCGGTTAAATATCCAACAATATTCAACTTTAGCAAACTGTAATTTGAGTATTTTGATGCACTCAAGTGTTGTCATCGTGATTCACTTTTACTTTTTAAGTGAACCTCAGGCTGGAAAAAGTTCAACTTGTTTGATACCTTAACAACATTTCACCAAGTATGCTTTCAGTAAATATAAGAACATTTGTGAAAATAGCCATATTAACAGACTTTAATGATGTTCGTTTTAACCCTACTTTGTTTTCCAATTTTAGATGGCTGGACTACAACGAAATCAGTGTATTTGCTCCAGGAACATTTGATCGTCTACAAAATCTCCAAACCTTGTAAGTATTCATTTCATGGACTCCATTCACTCCGCGTCAAGTCACCGATTTCTCTTGACTAAATTTAAGTCTTACTGCAAACAAAATAAATGTGCCTAGTTCATATTTGCCGATCGACTCTTATGTATGAACATTTGATGGTCTACGAAATGTCAAATACTTGTAAGTATACAAGTCATTTGTTTGATGTTTACTATATTGAAGCAGAAAAAGTAATCAGTAACGAATTACATTGGCTTGAAAATTTGAATCCTACTTTGTTTTCCTAAGATTGCTGTGAAGTAAAGTAAAGTTGCACCAGGTACCTCCGGCAGAAAATTGTTCAACTTGTTTGATACCATGACAACATTTCATATTTAAAGTATGTTTTCAGGAAAATCTGAGAACATTGATGGATATATTAATTTTTATATAGGTCTAATGAGCTGCAGGCGGAAATAATAGTCATAGCTTTTTACCGGTCACTAACATTTCACTAAGTATGCTTTCAGTAAAATATACATTCTTGAAAATAGCCATATTAACGGGCTTTAGTGATCTTTGTTTTACCCAACTTTGTTTTTCTATCTAAGATGGCTGTACAACAACAAAATCGTTGTAATTGCTCCAGGAACATTTGATGGTCTACAAAATCTCGAATATTTCATGTCTTGAATTATGTCATGTCAAAAGTATTCATGTCATGAATTTCAAACACGCATACAGCCACTAATTTCTCTGGACTGAAGTTACGTCTTACTGCGAACAACTAATTTAAAAGTTCATGTTTGCTGATCGAAATATGTCTGCATTTTCACTATTTTCTACTTACTTTGGTTCAGGAGATATGGTTTTTCATAATATACCGGTATAATCAGAACTACATATAATGGGCAAAGCTGAACATATAGTTTGATCAAAATTCTTGCGTTGGGTGATAAACAATTGATTTAATTTTGCCCTACACCGATGTGTGCTATACACTGCATACTCAGTGCTTTCTGAGTGTCTGTGAAAAACCTTCACAGGCGACTCGGGCGGGATTCGAACCAGTGATATTCTGCTTACTAGTGCAGACGTCTTAACCTCTCGACCACCGAGCTTGCCCGATGTCGATAGCTGGCTAAGTGGGATAGCTGGATACGTGGGCGGTCCACTTATGCCAATTATATATTGCTCTATGGGGCCAGGTCAGAGGCCAAACCATATCTGCCGAGTAGCCAGGGATCAAGCCCCGGTCAGATGCAAACAACCCGGGTAACAGCACTACGTAGCGGGGATCACACAACGGACACAAGCCTTTTACGTGGTTGTACACAAAGTAGATTTATAGGGAGAAACTGACCTGAAATATTATAAATGGGTAGCGAGCAAAGAAAAACTGCCTGATGCCGGACTCGAACCCGCGACCTCTCGACCTATGATCAGAAACTGGAAGTAAACAGTCAACAGAACTAGTGACCGCAAGGTCACAAGGTGGTCACACAATAAATTGTCACAACAATGAGATCTCAGAGGGAACCTGAGTGTACCAGCGCCTGGATAAAGGCGGCGGGGAAGAGTGAAGCCCGTACACAATATTTTTCTGCAGTAAAGAATTTACATTACTCTATAAATCTAGTTAAAAGATTGTTCTTCTATAATTAATTCACCAACAAATTTGAGTGGCATGGTGGTCTAGTGGTTAGAACGTTCACCTTCCTTGTAGGTGGTTTCGTGATTGAGACTAGGTTTGGTAAAACGTTGTAAAAGAAATTGCAGTAGTTTTTGTTAACTACAACATTAATTCAGCAAAGCTTTTCTGTATAATAATAATGTCTGGCTGTGGAGGAATTTTTTAAGGAATATAAAGTCCAAAATTAATGTTTAGTATACTGTATGCTATGTCTGGTCGCCAGTTTTACATATTTGATTTTGCTGGTAAATATATGGTTTTGCACATAAACATTTGGCTTTGTCATTATTAGAGGGCTATAGGACAACGAACGGATTTTTTCATTTTTTTTATTTCGATGACGGAAATATTTTTCTAAATTTTTTACCGATCACTAATATTTTACCAAGCATGTTTTCAGGAAAATATTACAACATTTATATTTGGTAAAAAAATAACCATGATGTTAACGACTTTAATGATCTTTGTTTTAACACTACGTTGTTTACCTATCTTAGATCGCTGTCCAACAACAACATCAGTGAAATTGCTCCAGGAACATTTGGTAATCTACAAAATCTCGGCGTGTTGTAAGTATTCATGTCATGGATTTCAATTACGCAGCATCGAGCCATTGGTTTCTCTTGATTGAAGTTACGTCTCATTGCAAACAAAGTTCATGTTTACCGATCGATCTGATCGATCTATATGTCTGCATTTTCACTATTTTCTCGGTTTACTTCCGGTTTCTGGTCATAGGTCGAGAGGTCGCGGGTTCCAAGTCCGTCATCAGCCAGTTTTTCTTTGCTCGCTTCACGTTTATATAATATTTCAGGTCAGTTTCTCCCTATAAATCTACTTTGTGTAGAACCACTGGCTGATGCCGGACTCGAACCCGCGATCTCTCCACTTATGACCAGAAACCGGAAGTAAACCGTGAACGGAACTAGTGACCGCAAGGTCACAAGGTGGTCACAAAAAAATTGTCACAACAATGAGAGCTCAGAGGGAACCTGTGTGTACCAGCGCCTGGATAAAGGCGGCGGGGAAGAGTGAAGCCCGTACACAATATTTTTCTGCAGTAAACAATTTTCATTAGTCTATAAATCTAGTTAAAAAATTGTTCTTCTATAATTAATTCACCAACAAATTTGAGTGGCATGGTGGTCTAGTGGTTAGAACGTTCACCTTCCTTGTAGGTGGTTTCATAATTGAGACTAGGTTTGGTAAAACGTTGTAAAAGAAATTGCAGTAGTTTTTGTTAACTACAACATTAATTCAGCAAAGCTATTCTGTATAATAATAATGTCTGGCTGTGGAGGAATTTTTTAAGGAATATAAAGTCCAAAATTAATTTTTAGTATACTGTATGCTATGTCTGGTCGCCAGTTTTATATATTTCATTTTGCTGGTAAATATATGGTTTTGCGCATAAACATTTGGCTTTGTCATTATTAGAGGGCTATAGGACAACGAACGGATTTTTTCATTTTTTTTATTTCGATGACGGAAACATTTTTCTAAATTTTTTACCGATCACTAATATTTTACCAAGCATGTTTTCAGGAAAATATTACAACATTTATATTTGGTAAAAAAATAACCATGATGTTGACGACTTTAATGATCTTTGTTTTAACACTACGTTGTTTACGTATCTTAGATTGCTGTCCAACAACAACATCAGTGAAATTGCTCCAGGAACATTTGGTAATCTACAAAATCTCATCGTGTTGTAAGTATTCATGTCATGGATTTCAATTACGCAGCATCGAGCCATTGATTTCTCTTGATTGAAGTTACGTCTTATTGCAAACAAAGTTCATGTTTACCGATCGATCTGTATGTCTGCATTTTCACTATTTTCTATATACTGGTACGACGCAACGTAATCATCAATATTTGTACAGATTATCTGTTTAATATATATCTGATTTTAACCAAAAATCACACTTATATAAATGGTAATATGTAATGAGAACATTTGGAAAAAATTGCCTCATATCATAACACTTCAGTGTAAATGGAGGGTAGTATTCCACCTAACCGTGTTTGATAACGATGCACTCAAGTGTTGTCTATTGAGACTCAATCATTATTTTAAATTTCTATAAACATGTGTTGTCTATTGAGACTCATTCATTGTTTTAAATTTCTAAAACATGTGTTTGTAACCCTACTTCGTTTTCACATTATAGATGTCCGGACAACAACAATATTAGTATACTTTCACCAAGAACATTTTGATGGTCTACAAACGCGTACTATACTTGTCATTAATTTCAATCAAGCAGGAACCTACCTAGCCTAACGATTTGACGTCACGCTTCGAGGCTCGTGAATTACACCTCTCAGTTTGGGGAGATTCAACTTTGACCTTGGTTGGTAGCTAGCACACAAGTCTCGAAGCGTGACGTCAGATCTTTGGTACAACATATCCAATGAAATTACTTGAATGGTACGGCCAGATACTCTCTATTCTTGAGGACAAAGACAATGGACGAGTCTAGAACCTGTCATACATAAATGTTAACTTAATTTACGCCTGATAACAAAAATTAGAGGAGTATACAAAGTTCGTGTTTCATGTTTGATTGAAATATTTGTATGCATTTTTACTTTTTTATCTTTAACGAAACAAAGTACCGGTAATGAGCTACATTTTTACGGATCAGTTGTTTAATGCATATCTTCAATCATAAAGTTAAACATACTCATAACAGAAATTGTCTGTAATTATTTTGTTCGTTTTAAACTGATTTACAAATCGATGTAGGATTAGAGGCTTTGCATGGTGGAGATAGATGTTATTGAGTTCTTTCCATTGCACCAGACTAGTCAAAACGTTGAGAACAAACTTTCAGAGCCATCACTTTTTCCAAAAAGAGATTCATTACATGGTGTACAAAAAATAACTCAATAACAGATTTACAAATTGTCACACTTTATCACTAATTCATTGGAGGGCTATAGGACAATGAACTGATACTTATGTTTTATATTTCGATGCACTCAACTGTTGTCTATCGAGATTCATTTGTAAATGATTTTTTCTAAACTGAGTGAACCTCAGGCAGGAA
The DNA here is from genome assembly GCA_029582265.1 of Zoroaster sp. YZ-2022. Taxonomy (NCBI): domain Eukaryota; kingdom Metazoa; phylum Echinodermata; class Asteroidea; order Forcipulatida; family Zoroasteridae; genus Zoroaster; species Zoroaster sp. YZ-2022. The sequence continues at coordinate 5,183,624 of CM055818.1, read as the reverse complement.
ATTGTTCAACTTGTTTAATACCATGACAACGCTTCATAAAGTATGATTTCAGGAAGATCTGAGAACATTGATGGATATATACCGATGTAGGTCTATATCTGCTTTAACGGGATGTTTTTAACTCTACTTCGTGATTTTATTTTCTATACAGGCCTAATGAGTTGCAGGCGGAAACATTTTTAATAGTTCACCAAGTATGCTTTCAGGAAGAATTTTGGTGAAAATAACCATATTAATATAAAGCTTAAGTGATCTTTGTTTCAACCCTACTTTGTTTTCCCATAATTATTAGAATACTGGATAGCAACAACATCATTGAAATTGCTCCAAAAACATTTGATGGTCTACAAAGTCTCGAATTCTTGTAAGTATTCACGTCGCGAATTACAATCAGGCAGCATCGAGCCACCGATTTCTCTTGACTGAAGTTACGTCTCACTACACTAATAAATTTTAAAGATGAAATGCGTTGTTTGCGATGGAAATGTACGTCTGCATTTTCACTATTTTTTATGTGCAACATAGCGCAATCATCACTATTGGTATAGATCAGTTGTTAAAGGAATATCTTGATTCATAAAGGAAAAAAATACTCATAAAGTAATTAAAATAATTACAATTCGTCATTGTATGTCACACTTGTCAATGGAGGGTAGTAGGACAACAAACGTTTTAGTTTTTCAGTGCCTTCAACAGCTAGAATCTGGTTTATGTTGTATCCACTATAGTGAGGTGGATTAAGGAAAAGATCGTTACACGGTGGACAAAAGCACCATTTTTTCACCAAAGTATCAGTTTGACCCATAGATTTCAAAAAAGTCATGCTCCAAAAAATCTGAGAATGGGATGACCTTGAATTACGTCATTATGACGTCATAACCTCTTTTTATGTAATAAAGCAATCACAAATGCCATTTTGGGATTTCTACATGCCCAAAATTATGTTTCTGAGGTAAAGGAATTCAATGAGGGTGGTATTAGTTTGTAAAAATATTCTTTATGGTGACTATATTGATGTAATTATGACGTCATCATCGTCAATACTACAAAATAACACGAAATACAATCCTTGTATCGGCTTCTTCATGTGTGCATTCCAACATTGGCTGAGTACTTCCCTTTGAAATAACTGAGGTACCTACGTAAGACAGACATGATTTCAATTTAAAATAATCAGTTTTGGTTTATTTTATTTTTTTATATTCTATAACATCGCAAACTAATTTCAATGCATTGAAGTTACAACATACAAACCTGATGTAATATACAGCTCCTTGTTATGAGGACAGTCTTCTGTAGCCATCGTCTGTGACAGGAGCGAAAACAGTTCTTCTTTGTTGGAAGAATCTCGGAGGAAGTCTTTCCAATTTGCTGGCATCTTTTTCTGAGGCGTCACCTTCCGACGCACACCACTGCCCCGCTTTTGCCGAGTTGAATTTTTGATACTGCTTTGCAAGTACCTGTCCCAGACCAAATCCAATCTATGAACTTTCTGCAGTTCACGACGGAGAAAAGGCTGGAAAACGGTTTCTGCATAATCTGCAAAGGTGGAGGCAGATGACGTTGACAAACTGTGCACCAGAGCAGCACCATCAAAGATCTTGCAATCAAAGTACTCTGGAGGTTCGGGTTGTCCGTCGGTGTCTAGGCAGCTCAGCAACTTGGACTTTGCAACTGATATGCGAAGTTTGCCAAAGGTGGAGATTGACGGAGGATAAGGTTGGTTTTCATGGCTGAAGAATACACTTGGATCTCCATCACGTAGCTGATTTGCAATATATAGACGTCCAAAGAGACTGACATCATTGCGGAGGGCTGTTAGCTGCTTCGTTTTAGATTTAACCTTGGGCTTAACCGGTGACCTGAACAGTGGTAATGAGTTCTTCTTTATTGGTGCATGGATTGACTTTGTTCTGTCAATGAAGACCTCTTTCTTAAATGCCAGATACTGGTCTGCACCCAATGCCTCGATAGTTCGCACTGTACGCACAACGGATTCATCTGCACAGTCTCGTGTTTGCAAGACAAGCAACTCAGGGTAGTCATCTTGGAAAGGGTTACTGTATTCTCTGATTACCTCGATAAGGCTTTTGGTTTGCTGTTGGAAGGACTTTTGAGCAGATAGGCCTTCCTCGTGGTGCTGGAAGTTTACTTGAGGGTCTTCTTGTGGTAGATACTCACTTTCAAACTCAGTCAGCAGCCTTGCTTGCTCTGGGCCGGAAATCATCCAACGGCGAAAGGCATCTGGATTTTCTGTGAGCCCGACTGCCCCTCCTTTGCCTTTCACTTTGGCATTTTCTTGCTCATAGAAAAATTTAATACAAAAATGATGAAACCGTTTGTTTCAGCGCAACACGAACGTTGCCAATCGATTCCTTGGCCTCTGATACATATAATTCGCTACTAAAATCACTTGCCTCGGCATTATATAACTAAAGTTATGCCGTTTTAAGGAAATGGCGGTCATTTTGAATATATTACGTCATAATTAGGTCAAGGACATTGCAATTTTTTTGGAGCATGGGATTTTATCAATCTACATACCCATAGGAGTCTTCAAAAAAAAATTGGTGCTTTTGTCCACCGTGTCACGATCTTCGTGTTTTTTGTCCTTAATCCACCTCACTACTATCAGTACTCATCAGCGGCCACGGGATCAGTACTGCTGACTTAGCTAAACACTAAAAAACGTTCTTACCAAAGGAGTTTAGCAAATTATTATCAATGATATTATGTATTTCATCAAACGTTATATATTTTTTAATATGCATCCTTGCGGTCTGTGAATAAGTCAAGATAGTTGAGACCTCATCGGTGAATTTGAGGGTAGGATGGATATCATTCATAGCATTCCTGAGATTTTTGAAATCTATAGAGATGACTAATAATTATGTTATCTGCGCCACCATGTGCCTGTTGTAGATTAGATTTTCGAAATCATGGAGTATAGACATGCACTTCCGGATGGTTGTTAAGAGCGCCCTCTAGTGGTAACTTAAGTAATCATAACTGTGCTGTCATGATGTTATTTTATTTTAGACAACATATGATAATATTCAGGTAAATATGGGAGAAATACTGTTTTTGACAAAACATTTTGATACAAATGAGAGTAGTGCCCCCTAACGCTGTCACACGGGAAATAATGTTATGTAAATTGACAGATTTTGTTCCAGTCAATATCCCCACAAGGTGTCATAAACGACGATCAGAGATTATTTTTATTCCAAAAACATTTCAAACACGCTTTCTGCTTCTTGGATCTTGTATACTAGGAAACCTTGTAAGATATTTCAAATAACACACTTATTTTTCAAAAGGTAGAGCCATGTTTCATCATACTGTAAATGAATATCATTTGTTTGTTTTCAAGGGATCTCAGGAATAGTCCACTAAAAGTAATTCGAAACCAGACCTTTGATGGACTCACGACGCTATATACCCTGTAAGGATTGTTCTTCTCTTTTTATAATAATTATTGTCTGTAACTTGGGTTTCAAATGTGGTGAAGTGTGGTTAAAATAGGGCTACCGCAATCCATGATGGCTTCTAACTGATTACTAAGTTTTATTTGGATTTCAGACTTGACAAATGAACTCATTGCATGCCATCTTAAATTGTCTCTAGTGTCTTAAATTAAGGGTAGGGATTAGTAAATGTTAGTTATTTTTCATTGATATTTACCAGGATACTCACCAGAGGTAAAACATTCAGCTATAATCCGATTGTTGTCGAGGATGGAGCGCTAAAAGACCTTGTTAACCTCAATTTGCTGTAAGTGAATGATGAAAGCCAGTGAATGACGAAAGAAGTCTATTATTAAGACTTCTGATAACACTATTTCAAAAGAAACTTTAAACGTTACTTTACCCTACGAGAACGATTTGCATGTAATATGAAACTTAATCTAATGAGGGTATGTTTTGTTATTCTTGTATTTTTTATTTATTTATTTATTTATTTATTTATTGTTTTTATTTATTTGTTAAGACTTATATAAACACTTTATCTTTCTGTAGCCCTATCAAGCCGGGGGCACAGTGTGTCGCGCTTATATATATATATATATATATATATATATATATATATATTTTAGAATATCTCCAGAACGGTTGGACCGATCACGCTAACATTTTTCAACTTTCCTTACTATTCTTTAGAACCTCTGTCCCTCATATTTAAACAACAATGATGTTGGGTGTCTATGACAACCCTCTATTTTGAACAGATCTAATAGAAATTCCTTGTTTGTTGTAAATACCAGAATGTTGATACTGTTAGACATTGAGAATGTATTTTGCTGTTTGTCAACTTTAAATTTTTATGATTTTTGTGTGCTCATATTATTTCTACCTTCAGGCCCTAAAGAAATTAAAGAAAATGGGGGTCAACATTTTCGATAATGATGTTTTTGGTACCAAAGTACCCAGTACCCTCAAATGACGCCATATAATTGATTGTACTGTACTTCAAACAACATCTGTTCGAATGCCATTGGATGAAAACTCAGAAAAATATGGGAAAAATGTTTTTTTTATATTTGTATAGCGCCCCCATACGACGCCCTATGGGAGTTTTTATGACCTCATCCGATAGATCGGATTAATAAACCTACAAAACTGCATTAAAATTGGCTGAACGTTAAAGAAAATATGGAGGGCGCACTATGTAATATTTGTGTGCAATCTCGCTATTTCTCACTGTGCACCCCTAAAGATCCTTCCATTTTCAGAGAATTCTGTAAATCAGCTTTGGTCTGGAAACACTGCCAAAAGAAGGGCATTTAGGACCAGGCTTTGTTTAGGTTATGGGCTAATTATTTAACATGCATTAAGCATATCGGCTTGCGCTTGCGCACTGTGGTATGTGCAAAAGGGTCAATGAGGAGCAAGCAAGTAATGATGTGGGTCTGCATTCATTGTCTGTGTGAACATTTTGCTTAATGATAGCAATAATTTGCAGTTTATATAGCCTATACGAGATTCGTTCACATTAATTGAATTGATATTTTAACAATTTATAAATAAAGTCTTTCAAAAATAATACTTCTGTTATATTTTTCCAGTGATAATCAACTCTTTTAACTAAAACATTTGCAAACAAGTGTTTTCATTACCCTTTTAACATCTGAAAGTGACAATAAAAAATTATAGTCGCAATCAGAGCAAACTTTATTTACAGAGGGCATGGAATCGGTGTCCTCGTTTAACACAGTGACTAAAAATTACTAGCTCATTTTTGCAGCAGCAAAGGTAATGTGACCTTATCATGTGGGTATTATTCAGTCACTGTTTTAATCTAAAACTAGCACTCTGATTCCATGCCCTGTTGTTTGTGACGATGTTGTCCCTTTAATGTTATTTTCAACATGTGTTTTTATTTTAGGATTATCGACGACTACCGTCTCTGCTGTGAATTTGTTTCAGCTATTCCTGGGTTTAATGATTCTATTTGCAAGATCACAGAGTTGAAGTCACCATTAAACCAATGTGGCAGTCTGATGAGGAACCAAGTACTCAGAGTGTTCATTTGGATTATTGGTATTAGCGCCCTCATTGGTAATTCAATGGTTATTATATGGAGGTGTAGGAAACGCACAGAACCATGTGAGAATAAGACGCACTCGTTCTTGGTGCTCAATTTAGCTATATCAGACATGATTATGGGGGTTTATATGCTGATTATTGCGAGTGTAGATTTGCATTTTGGGGATAAGTTCTTTAATGGAGCGGAGAGATGGCGGTCTGGTGCAATTTGCAAGTTTACTGGGGTGCTGTCGGTGCTTTCAAGTGAGGCATCTGTCTTCTTCGTCACCATTATCAGTATCCAATGTTTCCTCGGCATCGTGTTTCCCTTCAGTTCAATCAAAATTCGAGGGAAAACATCCAGAGCTATCGTCTGCATAATATGGGTAGCGGCTGCGTGTCTCAGTATTGTTCCAACCGTCTTAAGTGGGTCTTATTCAAAGGTATATGGACTATCCGATGTGTGTATTGGGCTCCCTCTAATAACACATCCGAGTAGTGTAGGTAGTGAAGGGAACAGCTTGTATATGCGCGGCCAACTTGTGTGGGCACCCACCCTTTTGACCGCAGTGGCTGAGGGAAGTGAACCATCTTGGATCTACTCTATTGTCCTGTTTGTCGGCGTGAACATGTTGTGTTTCATGATCGTGCTTTGTTGCTACATCGCCATGTTCGTGAGTGTAAAACGCTCAGCCAAGATTGTCAGGATGGCCCCTCACCGCCAGCGAGAAATAAAGATGACGATCAAAATGGCGCTGATAGTCTTTACGGACTTCTCCTGCTGGATGCCAATCATCATCATGGGGATTCTCTCCCAGTCCGGGACGGTGGATATTAGTCCTGACATGTATGTCTGGATTGCCGTCTTTATTCTACCAATTAACTCATCTTTAAACCCGATTATGTATACAGTATTGTGATGACTCAACACTCTAAACATTTAACGTACGCTCAAACCTCATAAAACACCGAGCTATAAAATACTTGTACATCAGCGACTCGGGGTGCTGTGTACCTCGTGGTGTGCTACCGAGTCGTCTGGCCTACATCGACTTATACTTATGTGTTTATAAATTCATTTGTGTTTAAATTAAAACACCGTAATGTGTAGTTGTTGCAGAAATACTGTTCCGTCTAATTATTTTGTATTGTCGAGTCCACTTGCGGTGCTGCGGGGATAACCATAACAGTTGCCACTAAGGCCGCCCAAAAAAGTCTCTGGTTTCTGGTCATAGGTCCGCTTCAAAATCGGTGCGGTGACGCGTTTTTTTTTTTTTTTTTTTTGGGGGGGGGGGGCAAAGTGATACATGTATATCCGGTTATTGGAACCAGACTAAAGAGAAGTCCCACAGATCGGGCAAACGTTCATACCCTATATGAGAAAGTCGTTTAAAACACAGCATGGCAGATTTCAAATCGATCCAACAATTTTGGCTGCAATTGGACATCATTTCAAAAATGCCAACGCGCAGGTCTGAGGCGACGCGTCGCGACGTGTTCGGAAACCAGAGACTACCCGTCAAAATACCAAAGCCATGCAACGACGGCCAGAAACGCCTAAAATTTACACCCTTAAAGAACAAATGAAAACTATTCATGAAACTCGAGGGATGTTGAGTTTAACAAGTTTATATATTGGAAACATAGGGAAAATGTGTGCATTTTATGGTAAAAGCATGAAATTTGGTATAAGGGATCAGCAATGGACCACATTTCATTTTAAGCTATATTTTGGTGGCGGGACTAGATTTTCTGGCTCATGATGCATGTTTGAGTAACCTTTTCATTTCTCAACCCAACTGACGATAATATTTCTTTCTTCTTCCTTTTTTGGGGGCAGCTTTTGAAAACGTTTGGGGGCCATGGTCCCTGGACCCGCCAGTGAGTGTGGACGCTTAAAATCAAACCACGAAAATAGAAGGAAAATGAACTCGTTTCTTCGGGCACTAGCTTCAATTTTGTTTTAATTTATTTCACTAATAAATCTTACTTGACAGTATACAATTACCCCTCCTCAAACAACACTTAAAACAACACTTTATGTACCATTCTCTCTTCTCCTTTTTAAAATGAATATAAAATAAAATCGGCAAGCCCATGGGGGTGGTTTTCCAGTGGTGGTTTGGACCCCTGATCTCTCCCCGTGGCTACGCCACTGCCGTCAGTTGCAATGGAAAAAACCTCCACACTTTACGGATTTATAGTCATAAAAATGAAAACAAGATAAAACCATACATTCACAAAATGTCAGAGGAGAGAATGATTCAGAGGTGAGAATAATTGTGTGTGTGTGGGAGGGTTATTTATGTTGTTTTTTTTAAATAATAATTATCGTCATTTAAGTTGGGAAAAGGTTACTCATGGTTAATCATGACGCAGAATTCTTCACAAACTTGGTCCTGAAAACGCTCATATTATTATAGCATCAGAGAGTGCCTAGAATCCAACATTTCCAGGGCCCTTAGGCGGGCTCCAGACCACCCGCCGTGACTGGCTTCGCACTTTGCGCTCGCAAGTCCGTCCTTCCAGCACCCCCCCCCCCGAAACTTTTGTTCCATATTCTGCCCTTGTCCCCACTGACTGAATGGGAAACCTCAAACTTATAACGAGGTTGACTTTATACATTTGGCCGTACACAAGTGGTGGTTCACTATGCAATGCAAGTGCCGGATCTAGGGTGGGGGACGGTGGGCTGAAACCCCTCCCCCTCCTTCCTGCCTTAGCCCCTTAGCGTTATCCCCCATACCCCCTCCGCGTGTACAAGTGCATGCACAAAAACAATAATAATTTTGGCTTGAAACAAAATTAACGCCTTCCCCATTCATAGAATTTTGGGATGATCAGTTGTAGTTTCAGCCCGCCTCTGATTTCATTACTGGATCTGCCAATGATTTGGGTGTCAATATCTGAACATTTACGTCTGATTGGCTGACCCGCAATTTTTTACAGAAACAATATTTATTTCGCCAGTGCTCACTGTGTAGGCCTCTTGCAACATTAACCATTATTTCACGATTACATTAAAGTGGCATTTAGTTTGGTACAACCACCCCCCCCCCCCCCCCAACACTTCCCAGTCCGCTGATATAGCGCCCTCTATGTCAGTGTGTAGTTTGTTTATATTAACTACATGTATTACAATACAAGACGATGAGATTGGATTGTCAACATTTCCAAGGCAGAGGAGGGCAGGATGGTTTACGATGGCAGCTATGTACTCACATTTCCTATACTGATGAGCAAGACAATTCTGTAAATTATCTAAGGTAAAGAATGGAGAATACAACCGCCACTTGGAAAGAATGTTGTATCCGACCGCCACTTTTTAAGGTTTAAAAAAAAAAATCTTTGCAACCACTAACCAGTTAAACAATTATTCCATCGATTTTTGGGGGTACAGAAAGCGAAAACTATCTTTAAAATCCACTTTTATGATGGTTTTCGGACATGATTTCCCTTCTAAAAAAATCCTCCCCTTCAGAAAATAGAAGGATCCTATTATAGTTGCCACTACGCATGTACAATGACTGTGTTGGTCACTAATTGTGGAGTTGACAAGATCAGACTGACATGACTGAGGAAGTCATCGTATACCAAAAATGCCTGATTTTTCATGAAATAAATAGGCCTATCCTGGAATAATTTGAAGTATAATGTCCATCATCATCCATATGTTCTCCACCTTACCAGGTAGGTAAGATTACATTATTGGTTATATTTAATGAAAAATAGTGGCGGCCAGATACGACATTCTACCCCGCCACTTGTCTATCAAAATAATTGTGACACACTTAAACAGGGGAAAGTGTAGTCAAGTGAGGATTGGAAAGGATATTTTGAGCAATGAATGTATGCACATACAATGAGATGTTGGCCATTTTGTCGTCTGCTAAAAACACATGCTTAGACGTTTTGCACAAGTGGCGGTTTTGGTTCGATATTCTTTCCATGCATTTAGGCATCGGGAAAGTGACATAAACATGTATGGAAGGGTACCACTTTTGGAAATAATGCAGTTTACTGACACTTGAGTGACACTGACGCATAACGCAACGTGTACCACATACGAAGCTCGACTCTAATTTAAAGTGGCACTCTTAGCAAATATTAAATATTGACCTTTCTCCGTTTTCATAGAGGTTCCTTCATAACGAAAGTAAACAATATGCATTTTATTACCTAAACTCACAGTAAAATATTGTAAACCATCACTTTCGCTTTACCCATTTTTGTCTAAAATTTTGAAAAACCTAATTCGTCCACAATGGAAAAAGAAATGGTCCCTTTACGTTACAAAATCGCCTTCCTAATGCTGACTATGTAAAGTCACCCCCATGAGTGGTCATAAATAATACTGACAATATTGGTGCTGTTAACTGTGTATTAAATGTTACAGGGGCTGCTTACCCCCAGTGGACCTTGACAATATCGGTGCTGTTAACTGTGTAAATGTTACAGGGGCTGCTTACCCCCAGTGGACCTAGACAATGGGCCGAATAAATAAAAAGTAGCATTTGCTTTTTCTAGGCTTTTTCTTGAATATTTATAAATAAAACTAAGTAATTGCTCATAAGCAAAAGCTTCTGCTTATAAGCAGAAGCACAAGCTCGTTTCTTGTAAGCAAATGCTTTACAAATTAGCAAATGCTTGAAAACATATAAATAAAACCTATCTTTTACTTGTAACCAGAAGCATTTGCTCGTAGTTTTGCAAGCTCCTCCATACCAGCTTGATCTTTTACTCACGCCTTCATGCTTAACTGTGAGCACCATGTTCATGCATGTAAGAGAAGGTCCTAAGGTGTATAAGAACAGGATTAATCGTGCTGAGACATCTCCTGGCACCTATCGAAAATTGTTTCGATTTGATAAGGAAAATGTTGAGTGGCTTGCACAAACATTTCTGCCCGAAAGGCATGAGACACATGGTGGAAGCTTGTCACCAGTGGAGCGCATGGAGACAACTTTGCGTTATTTAGCAGATCCAGGCTACCAGACCTCAGTAGCAGAGGTGATGGGGATAACCCAGCCCACTGTAAGTACATACGTTGCAAGTACTTTGGACCGCATATCTGCCCAACGCCCAACATGGATAAAATTTCCTGTGTCTAATGCTGATCTGACGGACCCAAAGAAATGGTGGGCTGATAAGCTCGGTTTTCCCTTTACGCTTGGGGCCATCGACTGCACTCATGTACGTATTGATAAGCCAAGTGGACAGTTCGGGGATGAATTCATAAATCGCAAGAACTTTCCTTCATTCAATCCTTCGGAATGAATGCCGCTATTGTTGTTGACCTAAGCATTTGCTAGGCAAGATAAAGAAAAAGCTATTAGTCAAAGCAAATTATTATTTATACGTTTTTAAGCAATTGCTTTTGCTTTTGCTTCTGCTTGGTAAGCAATTGCTTTTTCTAGGTGCTTCTTCTTGTAAGCAAATGCTACTTTTTATTTATTCGGCCCAATATCGGCGCTGTTGACTGTGTAAATGTAACAGTGGCTGCTTACCCCAGTGGACCTAGACATTAGGCCGTATTCATAAAAATAAGTAATTGCTTTTACTAAAGTAACAACCCCCTTTTACTAACCTTTTACTTAAATGTTTATTCATAGAAATAAGCAATGACTTTCAAGTAAAAGCTACAATTTTTTCGCATTAGTAATTGCTTTTTACTTATAAGTAAATGCTAGAGAAATTAGCACCTACTTCAATTTGTATTCATAAAAATGACCTTTGACTAGCATTTACTAGTGATTGTACAAGCATCTCATTTGTGGCTTGCTGTTTAGCCAGTACAGACATATCACATCTTCTGCCATGTTTTTACCTCAAAGACCACAACCTAAGGTGTATAACATCAGGCTTAATCGTGATGAAGTCAACCCTACCCTACAAATTGAACATAAATTTATTTGTTCTTTGAATGTTTTGATTGCACTGTCAAAGTAAAGTTTATAAGAAACTGACCTTATTGTTCGCATTTGAACTTGGAGACTGGTGCAGTAGGCCAGCAGAAACAGCACAAGACATCTTGGTTACAGTGGGGTTTTCAGCACCTTGAATCAGGCTGAAAACTTCCTGTTCCCAAGGACACAGAATTATTTTCCTGTTTCCTGTCTCCTTTGCATCTGTCTTTTTCTTTAGTTGTGCTTTCATGTTGGCGATTTTTTGGGCAATCTTCTTTTCATCCATGGTAAGGCCCATTTTGGTCATGATGATTTCTTGGGCCTTTTTCAGTGCTGTAGCCTTTTTGGCTCTAACGCCAGGAAGCTGGCTTTTTGTTATGAGCTAAGGATATTCCTTAATAATTGACACTAACACCAACGAGAGTGTTAAGTCGGTGGTTGCATCGTTAGACTCCATGATGTATAATTACAATATAACCAAAAGGCCTATAGCACGTAGCGTACATGTATATGAAACCACAGAAGATGAGATGGAAATAGTTGAAAGGTAGTGAATCTGTACCACCACTATTTTATTCTGGACCTATACCATGCTTTCTAGCTTTTTCGAATTTGCCTTTTGTGGATGGTACTGTAGTACAATAGCAACTACTTGAGACCTTAGCCGTGGCAAGTAACACCTGTAATCATTTAGCAAATGGTTATGAATAAGATTTTTAGCAATTGCTTAGACTAGACCTTTTACTTACCTAGCTGTTGCTTTGACTTATAGCATTTACTAGTTAGTAATTACTTATTTTTATGAATACGGCCTATTGGGCCGGATAAATAAAAAGTAGCAATTGCTTTTACTAGTCATTTTCTTAAATCTTCATTAATAAAAGTGAGCAATTACTTGCAAGTAATTGCTTCCAGTAGTTAGCAAAAGCAATTGCTATGATTTTTAAGCAATTACTAGAGAGATTAGCACTTGCTTGGAAGCATATAAATAAACCAGACCTTTTACTAATGACTTGTAGCACTTGCTAATATTTTTACAAGATCCTCAATGAGGAGCTTACGCATTTGCTAACACTTGCATGTTGCATTACTCCTGCCATCATGGCCGAGTTTATGCATGTAAGGGAACATGAAAAGGTGTACAATGAAAGAATAAATCGTGATGAAGTCAATCCTACCAGATACCGGAAATTATTTCGGTTCAATTTTGAAAATTTGGAGTGGCTAGCAGCAGTCGAAGTACTTGGTTTGAAACCAGCAGAAATGGCGCATGGCATCTTCGTAATAGTCGGGTTTTCATCCCCTTTGAAGATGTTGTACAGATCTTGTTCCCATGGAACCAAAACAATCTTCCTATTTCCTGTTTGCATTCCATCTGTTTTCTTCTTCACTTGACTTTTCATGTTTGCTATCTTTTTCAAAATTTGCTTCTCATCCATGGCTTTACCTTTGTTGGTAGCAATTGACATTTGTGCTTTTTTAAGTGCATTTGCCTTCATGTCTTTTACCCCCGGCAACTGACTTTTCTCGATTAGAACAGTGTACTCTTTGATTATACTAACGAACATTTCGTTCTAAGATTGCTCACTATTTGTACTACTCCCCAATTCTTCGGCAGCATCCATGTTGCTAACACATGCCTCATATACAACCACTAGGCTAATCGGAACTGACCTCCCATCATTGTTATACCCATAAGCAATTGCTAACCCACCCAAGCAACAGGTGCTAGTCAAAGAAGAAGGTTATTTATACATTTTTAAGCAATTGCTTAACCTTGAGCTTTTACTTGTTAAGCAATTGCTATTGCTTGAGCTTTTACTAGATAAGCAATTGCTAACTTTTATTTATCCGGCCCAATAGGCCGTATTCATAAAAATAAGTAATTACTTACTAGTAAATGCTATAAGTAAAAGCAACAGCTAGGTAAGTAAAAGGTCTAGTCTAAGCAATTGCTAAAAATCTTATTCATAACCATTTGCTAAATGATTACAGTTGTTACTTGCCACGGCTAGTAAGTTCTCAAGTAGTTGCTATTGTACTACAGTACCATCCACGAGTCTCGGTATTTGGTGGTATGAAGGTGTTTGCAAGCCATTCCACATTTTCTTTGTCAAACCTAAATAAAGTTCTGTAAGTGGTAGGGTTGACTTCATAACGATTAAGCCTGATGTTATACACCTTAGGTTGTGGTCTTGGACGTAAAAACATGGCAGAAAATGTGATATGTCTGTATTGACTAAACAGCAAGCCAAAAATTAGGTGCTTGTACAATCACTAGTAAATGCTAGTCGAAGGTCATTTTTATGAATACAAATTGAAGTAGGTGCTAATTTCTCTAGCATTTACTTATAAGTAAAAAGCAATTACTAATGCTTAAAATTTGTAGCTTTTACTTGAAAGTCATTGCTTATTTCTATGAATACACATTTAAGTAAAAGGTTAGTAAAAGGGGGTTGTTACTTTAGTAAAAGCAATTACTTATTTTTATGAATACGGCCTAATATCGGTGCTGTTAACTGTGTAAATGTTACAAGGCCTGTTTCCCCCAGTGGACCATAAAAGCCTTTTTCTGAATTTGGAAGATACGGTCATTCAACATTGTGTATATTAATGGGGCCTTAGATCGCAGGGGTGAGGCTCGTGTTGTAGCATTGGACATCTCGAAGGCCTTCGACAAGGTATGGCATTCTGGCCTGCTCCACAAGCTTCAGTCATATGGTGTGTCAGGCAGAATGTTATCCATAATCTCTGCTTTCCTTTCCAACCGCAAGTTGAAGGTTGTCCTTGAGGGTCAATCTTCTCCTACCCGTTCTATCAATTCTGGTGTTCCACAGGGCTTGGTACTTGGTCCTACTCTCTTTCTTATCTACATTAACGATTTGCCCGATAAAGTTTTGTCTCAGCTCGCCATGTATGCTGATGATTCAACCCTCTACTGTGTTTCCCCTAACTCCTCTAACACTTCTCGCTGTGAGGTGGGTGTCTCACTGAATAATGATTTAGAGAGCGTGCTGAAGTGGGGGAACGATTGGCTAGTAACCTTTAACGCAAAGAAAACTAAACTACTGTCTCTTTCTCGCTCTAGAGATGATACATTGCCATCCATTTATATGGGTCCATCAACTTTGCCTGGGGCA
>CM055818.1:5134374-5168553 GCA_029582265.1 Zoroaster sp. YZ-2022 | reverse complement strand
CCCGCACACATCCCAACTCCCAACCCCCTAGGCCCACTTGCTTACACATAACCTGAATCCTTCCTAACTCCCTAGGCCCACTTGCTTACACATAACCTGAATCCTTCCTAACTCCCTAGGCCATTTGCTTACACATAACCCGAATCCTTCCTAACTCCCTAGGCCCATTTGCTTACACATAACCTGAATCCTTCCTAACTCCCTAGGCCCATTTGCTTACACATAACCCGAATCCTTCCTGACTCCCTAGGCCCATTTGCTTACACATAACCTGAATCCTTCCTAACTCCCTACGCCCATTTGCTTACACATAACCCGAATCCTTCTCAACTCCCTAGGCACATTTGCTTACACATAACCTGAATCCTTCCTAAAACACTAGGCCCATTTGCTTTATACACATAACCTGAATCCTTCCTAACTCCCTAGGCCCACTTGCTTACACATAACCTGAATCCTTCCTAACTCCCTAGGCCCACTTGCTTTCACATAACCTGAATCCTTCTTAACTCCCTAGGCCCACTTGCTTACACATAACCTGAATCCTTCTCAACTCCCTAGGCCCATTTGCTTACACATAACCTGAATCCTTCTAAACTCCCTAGGCCCATTTGCTTACACATAACCCGAATCCTTCCTAACTCCAGAGGCCCATTTGCTTACACATAACCCGAATCCTTCCTAACTCCCTAGGCCCATTTGCTTACACATAACCTGAATCCTTCCTAACTCCCTAGGCCCATTTGCTTACACATAACCCAAATCCTTCTTAACTCCCTAGGCCCATTTGCTTACACATAACCTGAATCCTTCCTAACTCCCTAGGCCCATTTGCTTACACATAACCTGAATCCTTCCTAACTCCCTAGGCCCATTTGCTTACACATAACCTGAATCCTTCCTAACTCCCTAGGCCCATTTGCTTACACATAACCCGAATCCTTCCTAACTCCCTAGGCCCATTTGCTTACACATAACCTGAATCCTTCCTAACTCCCTAGGCCCATTTGCTTACACGTAACCTGAATCCTCCCTAACTCCCTAGGCCCACTTGCTTTATAACCTGAATCCTCCAAAATCCTTCAGTAGCAAAGCAAACACAATGACCACTACCATTGTATGCAGATGACACGTATGCACACATGTTTCTGATCTGTGATACATGTACATGGCCCAGGGCCAGGGACCCTCCCTGCATGCATGGAGCAATAAACAGTGTCCACTGACCCAAGCACTGACCTTGCAATCACTACAACAAACATGGATGTACATGTACCATGGAGGAAGGAAGGCAAGTATGCCTAATAACCTCAATCTTCCAGAATCATTTTTTGGACAGACCAACATGTGCCGTGTAACCTCAATCCTCCATTTTCATCCAATGTCAAATATAGCCCAATAAACTCAATCCTCCATAATCCACCAAGCAAATAATCACATCTGCCCTCAATCCTTCAAAATCCTTCACCGCTGCAATTTCCGAATAACCTCAGTCCTTCAAAATCCTTCACTTCAGCAAAGAGGATTTTGGAGGATTTGGGAAGGCTAGGGTTAAACAATACTGTTCTCTGTGCATGTAAACATACGCTTGAGATAAAAATCTTCATGCAATAAATAAACGAAGAAATAAAGAAACGAAACAAGCCAGCAAACAATCTCCTCACCTTTCCCAGTTGATCAGAGCATTTGGACCCTCAGTGTTATCCTCCTGGGGGCAAAACAATAATAAAAAAAATTAAGCAAATGTTATCAAAAGCTTTTAATTGGGTGTTCACTATAAACTGGTTTGAGCCATTTTCATTATGGCGCTGTGAAAGTGCCCCATCCCCTGCGACACTGAAATCTCCCTTACTGAAACACTCCCCTTCCCCACCCCCCACAAAAAAAAGAAAAAATTGATACACTCTTCAGAGTATAAGCCAGGATTTTGATATGGGGGCGTCCAAATTTGTTTTTTACAGAATGATGAAATTCTTGCGTCGTGTGATAAAACAATATTGGCCTTGATTTTGGCCTTACACCGACATAAGTATGAAGCACTGCATATCCGAGTGTCTGTGACAAAAAGTCCACAGGCGACTTGGGGCGGGATTGGAACCCACGACCTC
This sequence comes from Zoroaster sp. YZ-2022, assembly GCA_029582265.1. NCBI lineage: Eukaryota > Metazoa > Echinodermata > Asteroidea > Forcipulatida > Zoroasteridae > Zoroaster > Zoroaster sp. YZ-2022. The sequence continues at coordinate 5,166,445 of CM055818.1, read as the reverse complement.
CTGCTTACTAGTGCAGTCGTCTGTTATTCTTTGAAAAACAGGTCATCCAAATAGTTAACTTTCAATACTCTTGCATCTGTATTAAAAATAAAACAGGGCGTCCATTTAGCAAACAGGGCGTCCATTTAGCAAACAGGGCGTCCATTTAGCAAACAGGGCGTCCATTTAGCAAACAGGGCGTCCATTTAGCAAACAGGGCGTCCATTTAGCAAACAGGGCGTCCATTTAGCAAACAGGCGTCCATTTAGCAAACAGGGCGTCCATTTAGTAAACAGGGCATCCATTTAGCAAACAGGCGTCCATTTAGCAAACAAATCCATTTAGCAAACAGAGCGTCCATTTAGCAAACAGGGCGTCCATTTAGCAAACAGGCGTCCATTTAGCAAACAGGGCGTCCATTTGAAACAGGGCATCCATTTAGCAAACAGAACGTCCATTTGTAAACAGGCGTCCATTTAGCAAACAGAGCGTCCATTTAGCAAACAGGGCGTCCAGTTAGCAAACAGGGCGTCCACTTAGCAAACAGGGCATCCACTTAGCAAACAGGGCGTCCATTTAGCAAACAGGGCGTCCATTTAGCAAACAGGGCATCCATTTAGCAAACAGGGCGTCCATTTAGCAAACAGGGCGTCCATTTAGCAAACAGGGCGTCCATTTAGCAAACAGTGTGTCCCTTTAGCAAACAGGGCGTCCAAAAGACACCCAGAGGTATTGCTAGCTAACAGTATGCCGTCGCCACTGGTTATAAAAAAGGAACTAACCGCCATTCCTGAATGGGCACGGACTCGTTGGACCCCCTCTCGCTCCTTCTGGGCCACCTCTCTCTGCACCCTCTGGAATTGATTGAGGGCGGCGCTGAAGTCATTGGTGAATCGCTCCTTCTGCATCCTCTGCTGTCTCTGTGGACGAGAAGAGGAAGAAGATGTCAAAGTCTGGCATATTGATTTGTATCTGATTACGAAACATGTTTTCTTTAAAAAAAAATTTTTTTTAAACATGCAAAGAAAAATTCATCATGTCCCCCCGCCTCCAGAGTATTAGCGAATATTTTGACAATGGGAATCCAATTTTGGTCAAATTAAAAAAAATAGGGCAGTCAAATGTTAAATTTACAATACTTTCACATGTAAAGGGCAAATAAACAAGGGTGTCCATTTACCGAGAAGGGCATCCAAAACACACCCTGACGTATATTGCTGGCTAATACCATGCCGTCCCTCCCCCAAACAGTGTTTCCAGTTGACCCCACGCCCATCCCCTCAAAGCAAATAACAATTACCCTAATCTTCAAACTAATATTTTGAACCAGACCGTGGAAACTAATCTTTTTAAGATCCCTGACCCTATGTTATTTTGCTTCAATAACCCTCCTACTATTGCTGCACTTTAGTGGGGAAGTTGCTACAGAGGTCAAAACCAGTCAACTGCCTGTTTTGACTGTTGACCCAAATGCGCACACAGGGCCATTTTTGACTGGTTTTTACTGTCATCCTGATCAACCTGAACAATACCAGACAATGGCTTTCACCAGTCAAAAACAGTTGACTCATTTCAACCTGTAAATGTACTTACTACTTGTAAGATTTGACAGTATTTCACTCTTAAGTGCACTAGATATACCTTGGCAAGTATATCAACATTTTGACTGATTTTGACCTTTGTAGTAGTAGGAGGAATAATGGTAATAATTTAACAGAAATTACAGTACAAATAACAATTTCAGTAAACAATTCCAATTAAAGGCGCCTTGCATAGCTTTTCAAACAAACCAGATACATCAAACTAGATGCATACATCAAACAAAAGCCGGTAAGTCTGCATGGCTTAAATGTTCTGTCGGAATTTTAAAAAGTCGTTTGCGGATATTTGCAACCAAAAAAATGGAACCGGGTAATGACAGTTTCAGGCGGGTATCCGACTTTTAAGTACTGAGCTAATAAAATATATTCAATAAATACAGAATTAGCTGTTGCAAACTGCTTACCAACCTACAGGACCTGTAATATAAATGCAAAATAGTAGTTATTGGCCTGAACCTGGCCTGAACCTGGCCTGAACCGTTTTGAACCAAGCAGGTTCTTTCTCAAAGGCAAAATGGATGATATACAGACATGCACAAGTTCGAAACGTATGGCAAATGACTACTATTTTGCAAAAGTAAATTCAATGCAATAAAATATATAAATATATAAATATATATATGTTTAACCCTCCTATGGTTTGACGTTTCAAAACCTTTCAAAATCTGCTTACGGGCCAAAATGGCTATCAATTATTATGAACCCTTTAAAACCCTCCAGAATTTGTTGCTACTGAACAACCACACCTTTCAATACCCTTTGAAAGGTATTGAAACATTTCAACACCAGTTTGTTCAGAGAGTTGTTACACCTTTCGAAACCTTTCATAGGTCCCTTTTGTCAGACAGTTTTCTCACCTTTCAAAACCCTTCAGTACAGCAAACTTGAAAGGTTTTGAAAGGTCTGACAATTCTATGGCAACTGCACTAGGAGGGTTAAAGAATACTACAAAATTAAACAAATTAATACCAATTAAAATAATGATAACATTTAAGACACAGAACATTTACTCATTCCCAACAGCCTGTACCAGGCAGGTAACTTTGATACAAAACAGGAAACCCATGATTTAACTGACCTGATCTGATGCGGAGATAGGGGGAGGGGCTGCGTTGACCTCCTTCAACATTCTGTTGGTGTCCTTTGCCAGCTGGTTGGTGTAGTGCTGGACTTCATCTCTGAACAATGTGACAAAAAGCGACCGTTCAGCAAACCATTAACCCTCCTACTGTTTGACCATTTGAAACCATTCAAAATTTCCACTTACCAAAATGCCCATTGGTTTTGTACACACCTGGTGATACCATTTGAACAGTGTTGGTAGCAAGCTTAACTACCATTCATATCCATTCAAATGGTTTTGAATGGTTGTTACACTACACCTTGGTGTGTTTCCATAGCCGAATGGATTCAAATGGTGAATGTACTTCACAGTGGCTTATCATTCAAATGGTTTTAAATGGTGGATACATTACACCTTGGTGTGGTTTCACATAGCCGAAAAACAAACCTGCATTATGTAGATAAAGTGGACTATCCATCATCTCAGTACCCTATGGAGTTTTAACACATGGTGGCCAGTGTACAAGTAATTGATCTACCACTTAAAAATGGCACTAGGGTCTTTAGGGTATAGCAGACCTGTCATTCAAAACCATTTACTCATGTCACTGGCATAGAGGGTCCATTAATTCACCACTTAGAAGTATCCAAACAAGGTTTTGTATTAGCTGACCTACCATTCCAAACCATTTGGGAATCAATACTGTACACAGTTATTTCACCATTCAAAACCACAAAAGCGAATGGTTTCAAATGGTGGGCCAACTTGTATGAAAAAGGTACCAGAAGTAGGAGGGTTAATGACTAAACCTACAGTTTCGCAGGCAGAAATCGCATGATCGCAGCTCATAAAACAGTGTTCCGATCTGATCATTTAAAACTAAGCACGCAATCGAAAGGGACAGGCACAATGTATGGCGACTGCCGTAGTAGGCAGCGTATAAGCCAGGATTTGAAAACAGGGCATCCAAAATTGTTATTCTTTCAAAAACAGGGTGTCCAAATATGTGACGCGGTATGTCAAAATCAGGCGGAATTGGGCAGAGCTACGAACGGAGGAACAGCTGCAAAATCCCTTGGAGGTGATTTTTTGCGATTTTGAGATTTTTGGAAATTTATGATGCTACAAATGTTTGAAATGTTCTGTAAAAGTTTCTAACTGAAATTTCATGGACAAATTATTTTTAAGTACTTTTTAAATAGAGAGGCATTATAATTTCACAAAATAAAATCTTACTTTCTTTGGTAAATAATGCAATTTCATAACTGAAAAAAGTTTGAAAATCAACTATTAGACCAGTTTCTTTGCTCCTGCACGCCCGTTGCTAAGGTAACATTGTTGACCTACTTGTTTTGTTTAAACTCAAACCTTAAAGGGCTATTACTCAAACCTTAAAGGGCTATTTCTCAAACTTTAAAGGGCTATTATCTCAGTTTCGATGTTTCGGACAGTCCGATTTCAAATCTTAATAACTTCGCTATGGAATATCCGATTTGAAAAAAGAAAGCGGCATTGTAAAGTGCAAGGTCTATATTTTACTAATATTTCAATAACTCAAAATTTACCTCTTGCCCAATTGTGCCTGGTTTTGACATACGGCGTCACATATTTAACATACAATACTTTTATCAGGGGTGTGATTGGGCAGTTTTGAAAAATCCACGTAAATTTTGCTAGGGGTATTGCGGCCACTGTTGTGAACAGCACTTGGGGTGAAATCTATAGTTCTGAGCGCATGCTTTGCTTTCCTTTATTGCTTAAATCTTTAAAATCCGGAGGATCACAATATTGTGATTTTTAAAAATCCGAAAATCCGGACAAATCACACCAGTGTCATGGTCGAGCGGTTTAGTGCATCGGATTTGTGTTCTGATGGCCGAGTCGTCAGAATGTGGGTTCGAATCCCGACTGCGACCGTGGTGCTTGTGTCCTTGAGCAAGACATTTTACCATAATTGCTTCTCTCCACCCAGGAGTAAATGGGTACCTGTGAGGGCAGAGTTGGTTGTTGTGTTTGATTAGCCCATATGCGCCGAAATGGCAGCAATTGAGCTGTATACTCCCCATGGAGCTGAGATGGTTTCAGGAATGATTTATGCGCCTGATGAGCAGGGGTAATAATGTACAGCGCTGTGATACCTTGTGTAAGAGCGCTTTAAAATGCTCATTATTATTATTATTATTATTATTATTATTATTATTATTATTATTATTATTATTATTATTATTATTATTATTATTATTATTATTATTATTATTATTATTATTATTATTATTATTATTATTATTATTATTATTATTATTATTATTATTATTATTATTATTATTATTATTATTACACATGTTTTACAAATAAAACAGGGAGTCCAAAAGACACCCAAATATATTGCAGGCTAAGGCCAAAAAAAAAAATTTAAAAATAAGTCTCCAGTTTCTGGTGTCCACATGCACATGTCCACGGCCAGGATCGACCCGGCGCTCCCCGGCCCCACAGATGTTTCTTGGTTAGCCACAACCACCTTCACTCGGTAAAAATAATACAGTACGCAAGGGGTTAAACATAGGGGTATGAATGTTTGCCCGATTTGTGAGGCCTCTCTTAGCCACCATCAGGGTTCTAGCTAGGGCAAAATTAGTGCCGGGTGCCAGATGTTTACGAAACGCCGTCCCGGGGGAGGGGTCTAAGGGAAGGGGGTTTCCCGCTCCCCTTTGAGAAATTTTTGTATTTTAAGGGGGCTTAGATGCAAAATGGTGCTATCTTTTGCAACATTTTGACCTAATTATATGTGTAATTTTATTCATGTTTGTTTATTTTTGTGTTTGTTTATTTTTTTATTTTTTTAGTGTACTTTGTGACTTTTTTTGCGAAGAAGCCATGGTTAAATTCTATCACTACAACAAATTTAAAGTACACAAGAATATAAAAAATAAATAAATAAATTAAAAAAATCTGTGCCGGGCGGGCCAGTGCATTTGACCGTGAGTTCCGGGCGCAAATAATGAGTGCTGGGCGGCCCCGCCCGGCGCCGCCCACCGTAGCTAGAACTCTGGCCACCATACTTTGTATATCGGAAATTTGGTCCCTGCATATACATGTATCACGTACACATATATCTCAACATACCGATTCTGTAGCTGACCGATAACCATAAACGGGAGACTTTGGCCTAACACTATGCCACCTAAGATTCTCAAATGCCTCCCATTAAAGTTACACAATATCATTTTGAATGATACACAGACACAAGTGTCATTATGTCGGATATTGTCTAAATTAATTATGAACAATTAAATTTTGCCCTAACACCAACGCAATGTATGAAACAGAGTATACTCAGAATCCCGCCTGAGGATTAAATTAAATTATGGTTTTCGTTTAAAAAAAAAATTGATAAATTAAAAAAAAAATAAACAAACAAAAATAAATAAAAATGCACATACACAAGTACATGAAAGTACCCCCCAAGTGGCCTGTGCGCCAACCCACACACACACACACACACACACACCCTCCCTCACGCACATTGATTTGTGGGGTATTCCTTTGTTCGTTCTATTATCCCTTTTCCTTATAATTCTCCTGTGGGGTACAAGATTTTCTATAGTTACCTTGTGGGGTCCAATTGTTCTATTGTGTTTTGGACCCCACAACGAATGGTGTGTACGTTCACACACACACACACACAGGGGTGATTACATTACTTCCATCAGCAGAGGTAATTATAGACAAATCAACTGATTACTTACAGTTTTGATCTGAGGTTTTTGTTATCATCTGATGTTCCAAGTTTGGTTATTATTCTTTCGATTTCCCTGACTGTGAAGAAATCAAACAGTATGTAGAAATATCAATGTGCATGTTAAGGGGCGAGTAGTGCAATTACTTTAGAGTGCTTGATTAATCGCGCCACTGCGTTTACCGCGTTGAAGTACTCGCAGGTAGTTCTGCGCCTACCACTGTGTGACTGCTATCATTGTCTACCAATGAACAACACAACCGCGAGCAGTAGTTGGCCCGCCGTTGTGTAGGAACTACACAAGCAATGCATGTGTTCATGTACACCACTCATTGCATTACATGCATATAACCACCTCTATGAAATTGGCCCCTGGTTACCAGTGAACAAAAATTAAGTGGCAAAGGAATGAAAGGGCTGTGATGGGAACCAGTCCACTAGGGCACTGAATGAGCATAGGAGAAAGGAACAGTGGATGAGGTGGTATAGAAGTGCTGTACAGTAATATGTACTGTACCAGAAGTCTATTACCTACATGAAGTGTGCCACTTGTGGACTAACCTAGTCCACGGCACAGCACCAGAAGTCTCTTACCTACATGAAGCGTGCCACTCGTGTACTAACCTAGTGCACGGCACAGTACCAGAAGTCTGTTACCTACATGAAACGTGCCACTCGTGTACTAACCTAGTCCACGGCACAGCACCAGAAGTCTGTTACATACATGAAGTGTGCCACTCGTGTACTAACCTAGTCCACGGCACAGTACCAGTAGTCTGTTACCTACATGAAGTGTGCCACTCGTGTACTACATGTAACCTAGTCCACGGCACAGCACCAGAAGTCTCTTACCTACATGAAGTGTGCCACTCGTGTACTGACCTAGTCCACGGCACAGTACCAGAAGTCTGTTACCTACATGAAGTGTGCCACTCGTGTACTAACCTAGTCCACGGCACAGTACCAGAAGTCTGTTACCTACATGAAGTGTGCCACTCGTGTACTACATGTAACCTAGTCCACGGCACAGCACCAGAAGTCTCTTACCTACATGAAGTGTGCCACTCGTGTACTGACCTAGTCCACGGCACAGTACCAGAAGTCTATTACGTACATGAAGTGTGCCACTCGTGTACTAACCTAGTCCACGGCATAGTACCAGAAGTCTGTTACCTACATGTACATGAAGTGTGCCACTTGTGTACTAACCTAGTCCACGGCACAGAAGTCTGTCACCTACATGAAGTGTGCCACTCGTGTACTAACCTAGTCCACGGCACAGCACCAGAAGTCTGTCACCTACATGAAACGTGCCACTCGTGTACTAACCTAGTCCACGGCACAGCACCAGAAGTCTATTACCTACATGAAGTGTGCCACTCGTGTACTAACCTAGTCCACGGCACAGCACCAGAAGTCTGTCACCTGCATGAAGCGTGCCGCTCGTGTACTAACCTGTCCGCGGCACAGCACCAGAAGTCTATTACCTGCATGAAGTGTGCCACCGCCGTGTGCTAACCTGGTCCACGGCACAGCACCAGAAGTCTGTCACCTACATGAAACTTGCCACGTGCTAACCTGGTCCACGGCACAGAAGTCTGTCACCTACCATGAGCGTTCCACTGGGTGTACTAACCTAGTCCACGGCATGGTACCGAAGTCTGTCACCTACATGAAGCGTGCCACTGGGTGTACTAACCTGGTCCACGGCACAGTACCAGAAGTCCGTTACCTACATGAAGTGTGCCGCCGTGTACTAACCTGGTCACGGCATAGTACCAGAAGTCTGTCACCTACATGAAGCGTGCCGCCGTGTACTAACCTGGTCCACGGCACAGCACCAGAAGTCTATTACCTGCATGAATTGTGCTGCGTGTACTAACCTGGTCCACGGCATAGTACCAGAAGTCTGTCACCTACATGAAGTGTGCTGCTGGGTAGTACTAACCTGGTCCACGGCACAGTACCAGTAGTCTGTTACCTACATGAGTGTGCTACTGGGTACTAACCTGGTCACGGCATAGTACCAGAAGTCTGTCACCCACATGAAGTGTGCTACTCGTGTACTAACCTAGTCCACGGCACAGTACCAGTAGTCTGTTACCTACATGAAGTGTGCTACTCGTGTACTAACCTAGTCCACGGCATAGTACCAGAAGTCTGTCACCTACATGAAGTGTGCTACTCGTGTACTAACCTAGTCCACGGCACAGTACCAGTAGTCTGTTACCTACATGAAGTGTGCTACTCGTGTACTAACCTAGTCCACGGCATAGTACCAGAAGTCTGTCACCTACATGAAGTGTGCTACTCGTGTACTAACCTAGTCCACGGCACAGTACCAGTAGTCTGTTACCTACATGAAGTGTGCTACTCGTGTACTAACCAAGTTCATGACATAGTACTCCAAGAACAATGGATTTGGCCCATTCATGACGTTTTGTTCCACAGACTGATGCGCAAGGTCTCAAAAAGAAGCAGTGCAGTCTGGGAGAGACTTACCAGGCGTGTGAGAGAACTGTATCTCGCGCACCTCACTGTTCGCCACACAGATGGTTCACCCTGTGTCTAGTTTAAGATTGTGTCTAGTTCTCTAGGAACTAGTTTCGTGTGGAAATGCCTATCCCATGATGCTCTATGGCAGGCCGGGCAGGGGGGAGGGGGGGGGGGGGCAGCAAAATCTGTAACCAAGCTCGCTGTGCGTGCATTTGGAGTACAATGTCGTGGTGTGGGTTACAGAAGGATGGCACACTTCAGGTGGGTAATAACACTTCTGACTGTACTTACCATTCTGGGATATTTTTTGTACGTTCGAGCCTATGCTCTGCGTCAGTCTGTTGTAATCTGCCAGGGCACTGTTCCGCCCTGTGGAAAAAAAAAACACAAAAAGAAAACAAACAGCTGGCTTAACATAGAATAAAATAGAAACATAACTAAAACCTACATCTGCAGCCTCCCTACATGATGTATATCACTTACAATACATACATGTAGGACGAGTTTCAAAAGTAGTTTGAAAGGTACAGAAAGGTATATTTTCACTAACATATGGGAAAGCAAGTAAAATTCAACAAAATCACAGAATAAGATGGCACGTGAAATTAAACAACTCAACCAATGGGATTAAACAATTAAAATTCAACAAAATCATATGGAAAAGAAAGAAAAAAATTCCACAAATAGTAATGGCAAATGAATTGCTCAAAAAATATGAAAACAGTTAGAACACAAAGAAGGGGTTAAAACGATTGCTGTTTATATATAACATGTATAATGTACTTGAATTATCTTTTCAGAGTATAAATACACCAGGCTCCAACAACGCAATCTTCTTTTAACCTTCCTACAATCAGTGCAATTTTTGAAACAACCCATTCAGGCCACTCCAAGCCATTAGCTGTTGCCAGTGGCCTCCTATGGTTACCCTTCTGTGCACTGTCACACCACTGAGATTGCAGGGTAAGATTGCAGGCCATACTAATATGTTCAAATGTTTACAGTGGCCTTATCGAGAACATTACATTGAAAATTTAGTGGATCAGAGTGGCCTCCATGTGAAGTAGGGTTTAATATATTTCATAGTTGACAAGTTTAAAAGTTTCGTACCTCCTGATCCTGATGAGTAGGTGGAGTAATTACCATCATTGTACTCTCCACCTGGCCCTCCAAAGTCCCCCTTGCCAAACGACATCTTCTCCTTGGTTACAATTGCAATGCGAAATAAAAATGATCTCCCTCTGTCTGTGTGGTCTTGTTAAACTGACAGTACAGTTATTAAAGGCTGGTTATTGCTGATTCGTTGGTGTGACTTAACGTTTGTCTCTTTTGGAAATTGCACAGCTTGCGCCTGGGCTCAGGTAGTCATCCTGACGTGAATGCTTATTAAAATTGATCTATTATAAAGAGAGAGATATGTACATAAGTCAGCACAGGGTTCAGCCAATGGTGATAGGTGCCAGACACCCCGACCAGCACTCAGGATCCTGCAACCACCCCTGGCAAAAAATTTAATAAACTTCCCGCAATGATTGTTTTATAACCAAGATGCGGTAAAAAAGAAAGTCTTGAACAACAAAATGAGCGGTAAATTCTTCCGAAATTGTTGGTCGTATATTTTTAAATATTGGTTTCAGTTAGCAGGTTAGTAAATTTATAAACAGTTAATGCAACTTCGATTAACGGTTCCTGCAGCACCTCTATTTAACTAAGCTTAACTCGCTATTTTGTGAAGTATCTCATTTTGAAGTATTTGTTTCCTTTAAAACCCTCCTACTCTAGGTGCACTTTAGTGGGAAGTTGCTATAGTGGTCAAAATCAGTCAATTGACCGTTTTTGACTGTTGAATCAACTGTGCACACATGGGCACTGGTGACTTGTTTTGACCATTTGGGTAGCTGCCACACACTGTGCTATGACTGCTGGTGACTGATAAGATCATTAGCAGCTTCAGGGGATCACTGACTTGTTTTGACTGAACAAACAATGATAGGGGTGCTGAAGGCTGCCAGTTTTTGACTGATAAATCACTTAGGCTAGGAGTCAATGACTTGTTTTGACTGATAAATTAATTTATTTTGACCATAGTGCTTATATCAGTCCAAAACCCTGACTCATTTTGACCACCATCCACATTACATGTACCAATTAAAAACAGTCACCTCATTTTGACCAAAGTGCCTTTACCAGTCGAAAATGGTCAACTCATTTTGACCACCTTCAACATTGCATGATAATGCTTTTACCACTACCAGTCAAACAGTCGACTGTTTTTGACTGATTGATGTACTTGCTACACATTAGGTTTGACAGTATTTGACCTGTAAGTGCTGTAGATATACACTGGCATGAACTTTGAAATTTTGACTGATTTTGACCCTTGTAGTAGTAGGAGGGTTAACCCTATTAACTCCATAGGCCCATTTGCTTACACATAACCTGAATCCTTCCTAACTCCCTAGGCCCATTTGCTTACACATAACCTGAATCCTTCCTAACTCCCTAGGCCCATTTGCTTACACATAACCTGAATCCTTCCTAACTCCCTAGGCCCATTTGCTTACACATAACCTGAATCCTTCCTAACTCCCTAGGCCCATTTGTTTACACATAACCTGAATCCTTCCTAACTCCCTAGGCCCATTTGCTTACACATAACCTGAATCCTTCCTGACTCCCTAGGCCCACTTGCTTACACATAACCTGAATCCTTCCTAACTCCCTAGGCCCATTTGCTTACACATAACCTGAATCCTTCCTAACTCCCTAGGCCCACTTGCTTACACATAACCTGAATCCTTCCTAACTCCCTAGGCCCACTTGCTTACACATAACCTGAATCCTTCCTAACTCCCTAGGCCCATTTGCTTACACATAACCTGAATCCTTCCTAACTCCCTAGGCCCATTTGCTTACACATAACCTGAATCCTTCCTAACTCCCTAGGCCCATTTGCTTACACATAACCTGAATCCTTCCTAACTCCCTAGGCCCATTTGCTTACACATAACCTGAATCCTTCCTAACTCCCTAGGCCCATTTGCTTACACATAACCTGAATCCTTCCTAACTCCCTAGGCTCATTTGGTTACACATAACCTGAATCCTTCCTAACTCCTTAGGCCCATTTGCTTACACATAACCTGAATCCTTCCTAACTCCCTAGGCCCATTTGCTTACACATAACCTGAATCCTTCCTGACTCCCTAGGCCCACTTGCTTACACATAACCTGAATCCTTCCTAACTCCCTAGGCCCATTTGCTTACACATAACCTGAATCCTTCCTAACTCCCTAGGCCCATTTGCTTACATATAATCTGAATCCTTCCTAACTCCCTAGGCCCATTTGCTTACACATAACCTGAATCCTTCCTAACTCCCTAGGCCCATTTGCTTACACATAACCTGAATCCTCCAAAATCCTTCAGTAAAGCAAGCACATGACATGTATGCACGTGTACATGATACGACATTCTTTCCCCGCCACTTTTAAGGTTTTTTTGGAATTTTTTATAACCACTAACCAGTTAAAAAATTATTCTATCGATTTTTGGGGTACAGAAAGCGAAAACTATCTTTAAAATCCACTTTTATGATGGTTTTCGGACTTTATTTTCCTTCTAAAAAATCCTCCCCTTCAGAAAATAGAAGGATCCTATTATAGTTGCCACTGTGCATGTACAATGACCGTGTTGGTCACTTATGGGGGAGTTGACAAGACCAGACTGACATGACTGAGGAAGTCATCGTATACCACAAATGCCTGATTTTTAAATAAATATCCTGGAATAATTGGAAGTATATGTTCATCATCATCCATACGTTCTCCACCTTATTGGGTAGGTAAGATTACATTATTGTTATATTCAATGAGAAAAAGTGGCGGCCGGATACGACATTCTTCCCTCAACATCATCAAGATATAAGTTTTGAGGCTTTGCATGGTGGAATATCGATATCGTTTCGGTTTGCGGTTTCGGTTTGCGGTAACACCTTGTGTTTATCTCAACTAACGTGAAGCTGAGATACAGGTTCTGAAAAGAACCGTATCGCACAACTCGTATCTCAACATAATCCCAGCAAATACTACTTAAGGAGTTGCATCGGCAAACCTCTTCATTCTCCTGAAGAAGATTAGAGCAGGCTAATCGAAACATTGAGAATAACCCGTGAAGTCCCTATGGTTCTCCCTGAACCATATTAACCCGTGAAGTCCCAGTGGTTCTCCCTGAACCATATTTCTCACTTAGCGACAGTAGAGAAAAACGAGTTGCCCGAAATTGGTTCTCCCTTGAACCTTTCTCACTTAACGAAGGTTGAGATACGAGTTGTGCGATACGGTTCTTTTCAGAACCTGTATCTCAGCTTCACGTTAGTTGAGATAAACACATGGTGTTACCGCAAACCGAAACGATATCATCAAGATAATATAATTAGGGTTTTCAGTTGAAAAATTATTCCTAAACCAATATGCTCAATATTTATATCAAATTAAAGGTCTTGATGAAAGAAATACAATGGTTTTTAAATCAAGAAAATCGGACGAGTACTTTTTGAGGAATCCTGTTTTATTTAATCAAGTATACAGCATTCGATGAAGCGCGACTGTCCATACACTGTGTACATCCCTAATGGCAACAAAACCGTTGAATCAGCCTACACACACCGTGATACACACGCACAGCGTTCGTGCTCGTTTCCCTCATAAGTGCTTTTGAAAGGGTGTAAAAATACACTCTCCGCTCAAAACTAAACAAAATTACGGCTCAAAACTTTCACATATGATAAAAAAGAGGTGTACAATTAATTCAGACACCGTTCTTACCTTTCAACTTGAAGATTTCACCTCGAAAAAACGGTGTTTACTTTTTATCTCTTCGTAACTTCGGTTGTAGAGTAGTTACGGAGATCGAGCAAGCACGGGTATGTAAAGGAGCCCTTTGACTCAATAGGGAAACCGTTTTCATGTCAATCACAATGTACTCGGACGCGGAGACAGCTCCAAAGTGGATGCCCTCAACAGAGCGCGGCAAATTTTACGGGCTGAATGCGCCCGATCTCGGAACACTTCGCGAAAGGCTGGGCGGGACGAGAGTGGTTCATTCATAAAAACCTAGGCTTTTGCACGTACTTCCGATTGCTATTTTATGTACATTGTTGGATAGCTGAAACTATAAGCTTTCCAATGAGCTATTACATGTAAGATTTCGACAGGTAAAAGTACTATAATTTGTTGATTTAAAATGTTGATGTTTTTTGTTGCGGGCGACGCGCTGTGCGTGTGGAGGGCTTCGGTCCAAACATGTACGAACTGAAAACCCTAATATAATAACAATAGATTCATCCCCAAAATGTTCAATCTTTTCACATCTTTTCATGTGTGAAAACTGAAAAAAAAAATGAAAAAAAATGGTCACTCCAAACATAAACATCTGGAATGTGAGAATAAGTTTGACGATATTGTAGACTTAGTAAGTTATAACTAGCATGTTATATTATACATAGGCCTAACGTTACATGTACCAACTACCATTACCTACCACTTTTATACCAGCAAATATATTATCATTTTTTGTAAACTGTGTGTACACAATTGCAAATTGGACTAATACAGTAAGTTAATAATAGTAATACAGTACTAATAATGGCGGTTTTTCCCTAAATCTCATGGATATGATTCACCAAAGTATAAATACACATGTACATGTATCTGAAGTAACAGGTAAACACAACAACACAGGAAATCAAAGTCAAATGACCGATGACGTCATGTGAAAATAATGTACAACTAGTATAACGTAAGCCTACGTTCACAGAATAATGACTCGACCAAAATAATTATGTCGAACCATTACTGATGGTGCATTAATATGTTTATTTCATTAAATTATTAGGACTATTTACATACACTTTTTACACATGATACGCTTCTACTAAGTGAAGGATTATACTTGATCATTTTCGAATAAGAAATGAATATTTAATCACAAATCAACTTACCAAAGTGGGCATTACAGTCAGTGGTGGGAGTGTTTGCGCGAATTACTTACTCATTATTTAACAATAGAGGGCGAATTGCAACAATATTCTTAAACTCTTGAGGGCGGTATTTATCCTTTCAGCGCGTTGATTTTCCGTCTGATTGGGGTACTGACGTTCCCAAGTTGATAAGATTAAGATCTAACGTTAAACATTGAGGGGGTAAGGATTTTGTACTATACACCGGTTTTACAAATCTTTTTTACATTGATCTTTGTTACCTTTTTGAGGTAATCACCATCATGTCAACACGTAACATTGCTCGTGGGTTCTTCTGGACAAAAATGTCGGCAAAGACCTCTTAACGTTAGTCGTTAACCCTCCAGTCGGTCTTGGACTTGGACGATTACTTTGCATTGTAACTGGTTAACTTTAACGTTAATCCGTGTGGATATGGTGGGGGCGGCGGGGGACGAATTATAAATATAACGTTAATTGACATTTTGGTATTATGAACATAGCCATTAGAATAAAATAATGGATTTTTACCACTTATACTAAGACTAGAGACTCGAGAGACTTGACCAAGTTTATGGCCATGTTGATTTTCTAATGCACAAGTCGTCAATGAGCATCAAAAACGAGGCTCTTGTCCAAAATAGACTGGTGCCTTTCAACATCAATTTTTTTTGGTTAAGATGAATTGTGATTTCCATTCCAGAAACCAGACAAACATGGAAAAACTAGTGTGGACTGGTGGTATAATAATATACTGGCCAAGTGACAAAACAAATTTGTTACTCATCCCAACTTTTTAAGGGAGGAGACCATTACTTAGCATGAATTCAATCAATTACTTTACATTTCTGTGTTACATCCTTGCATATCTGGTGTGTTATTCATCCAAACCATAAGGTCCCCCCCCCCCCCCCAAAAAAAAATATATATATCAGTTTCTGGTTTCTGGTCATACATGTAGGCCGGCTTCAATATTTGTATTTATTTTTTTAAATTATTGTTTTAATTTAATTTTTTTTTTTTTTGCCAACTAGTGAATACATTTATGATGTATACGCGATTATTGGAACCAGACCAAATTTTCCCATACACAAAGTATGGTGCTTAAGAGACTTTTTTTTGCATAAAACTTTGATTGGATTTTGTTTTTCATTCCAATTTCAGAACAGGCCAAACAATATCAGTGGATATCTGAATCATTTGATTGCTGAAGCTGCAACCTATATTAGTCAAACAACAGTTTACTGTGACTTTGTGTAGATGAAACGAACAAGGCCAAAAAAATAACACATTTATTGTAAGAAGCTAGATCAAACAAATGATGCAATGTCGGAACACCCCCCGCAACGAGCTATGACTCCCCAACAGATGCCAGACGGCACCCTGAGGCAGGTCAGCCCTTCCCGCAAACGGTGCTGCTCGTGGGTCATGGTGGGTCTCGGTGGGGTACTGCTACTGGTGGGTGTGGTCCTGTTCGCGTACGGACTGTCTCCGAGCGGGCGTGCCATGTGGGGAGGGATGAAATGGCTGGGTGTACCGTGCGCAGGTTGGTATCAAGACTTTTTGGAAATTTCAACAATTTCACTGATCAAAACAAACATTTTAAAAATGCCTGGACAGTGTTTAAAATGAAGTATACACTTAAAGTATAATGTATGTATATGCATGCATACTTTGTAAGATTAATACATATCATATATACAGAAACCAACATGTGAACGTTTCAGCTTGTTTAGTTGTGTTCTTTGAGGAAAAAAAGTGAAAATGCATTCAGATTGTTTGTATTCATTATTACACGAAATTTAGACACTTCTAATGTTGAAAATTTAACCCCCTGAACTCTTCCCCGCACCCCTTTCTGGATTCGCCCCTGCATGAAAAAAAAAAAAATTGTTGAGACTAAAAGTTCAAAATACAAAACAAAGCTCACACTTTTAAAATTCTCTCTGAAACATTTGAACTCATTTAACACTAGTTATTCAAATTTCTTTGTGGCGTTTCTTGATTCTCAGAAATTACGCATCCATCAATAATTTGTTCAAAATTACCATTTGGCTTTTCTAAAAGCAAGTGTATTGAAAGAAACACCTGTTCACTCTGATATTAACAAATATTTGTATTGTTTTTTGTTTACCCTTCAGTTGTTGGAGTGACACTTCTTATTGGATCAATAGTTTTATACATCACAGCGACAGGGACCAAAGATTCTAAGCATTATCCAGTGGAGAGAGTCCGTTCAAAAAGACTTCAAGGTATGAATGAATCGCTTAATCCATTTATGAATGATGCGGCTTTGATGGACGGCTTATTATCTTTTTTCTGCTCATCATTGCTTAAATACAGGGAAACATATCCTTTTTTATCCTTTTTATTGTTTTAATGTATTATTTCTTGAGAGATTATATCATTGGAACTCGCTTTTGATTAGTGAAGTGAAGGATTTTGGAGGATTGAGGTTATTAGGCATACTTGCCTTTCCATGGTACATGTACATCCATGTTTGTTGTAGTGATTGCAAGGTCGGTGCTTGGGTCAGTGGACACTGTTTATTGCTCCATGCATGCAGGGAGGGTCCCTGGCCATGTACATGTATCGCAGATACATCTAATCTTGAGTCAATGTTTTGATATAATTCCTTGATTTTTTTTTTTTCTCCCCTTAGGCAGGAAAAGAGATGAGAACCGTCAAAGTGTTATCCGTGATCCTTCCCTTTAACCCAGCAGGAGTACCATCAAGCCACCATCTGAAAGTTATACAAACTTTCTGTACAGTCCCAACCACCTGGGGGTAGGAGTCAGATAAAGGGGAGGAGGATCAGCGGCTAGCCAGGACCTTTTCAGTGGGTGGGACAGGGGGGCATTGCTTTTCAGTGGGGGCCCAGGGGTAATGTTTTTTTTTCCCTTTTCTTTTTTTGTTTTTTTTGGGGGGCACTATCGGGATTTTTCATGGGGGGCACCTGGGGGGAAAACTGAAAATTTGTGGGGGGCACGTGCCTCCCTAGGCCCTCCGTGGCTACGCCGCTGAGGAGGATTGACATGCTCTTAGTCCTCTCTTGTGATACAGATCCATATCTTGCATGGTTTGTGCGAAGGTCCGACATTGGTAATTAGCAGATTGTCCAATTAACAAATTATTATCTAAAAGCTTACTTGGTGTAAAGTTAATACAAGTATCAAGTATCCTTTGAAATCAGTCTTACGGGGGAAAAAAGATAAAACAATTGTATATGGCAAACTAAGTTGCCGTCTGGCAACCTTTTATAAAATGGAACCAAATAATATGTAATAATAATAATAAAGATTTGTAGCGCGCACATATCCACCCTGCTGGGCGCTCAAGGCGCGGAAACAAAGAAAAACATAAATACAAACAGTATACAATGATAGCATAGGGAAAAAAATATGTACTGAGATACATGTGTAAGTTATTAATTGTTTTCTCAAAAACTTGAGCATCTATTGTGAGGAAACTTTCACAGGATAGTTTTATGATATATTTCTTGAATACTAGCGGGTGGAAATGAACGTACATTAACAAATACCATTGATGTGTATCTTGCCTTTAACTATTGTTTCCCAATGCCGCGGTAAATTACCGGTATACTGTAAAATTACTGAGTTAGAGGTCATTTACTTTCTTTTATACTGCGGTAAAAAATTTAAAAAAATCAACATGGTACAGAATACAAACCAAAAATTGATGGGAAAATACTGATTCGTAAAATACTGTTTAAAATATGCATATTTAAAGCTTAACATACGAGGGGAAGCCTACCTCAAATCCAGATGCAAATTTAAAACAGGGTTTGTGCGTATAGTTTGTATGCTGAAATGTGTGTGCGAAGTTTATGGTAAATTTGTATACAAACTTAATATTTAACTTTTTGAACATAGATTATTACTATATGCATCGGTATGTGTAAATATATATTTTTATAGGGTTACACTTTAGGAAAACAATTTGTATATTAGCTATCGTTTTGGTAATAAAATGGTTGTATACCGTTTGTCTTTTGTATTCTTCAAGTCCATACAGCTGAAATAAACTAAAACAAAGTTAGTCTTAAAAACAAGGTACAGCATTGGTAATGTTGGTAAAACTGCTATTACGGGTATGATTTGCATGTACTTTCTTTGAATTAAGATATAGGGCCAATATCGTCACGATCAACCGAGCATGGAATCAGAGTGCTAGTTTCAATTTTTTTTTTTCAACAAACCGATCCGACGGAATTGCTTAGTAATTTATTCATTAAAATTAAATGGCTTCTTGGTTTATTTTATTTTATTTTATTTTATTTATTTTTATATTCATTTATTTTCTTCCACATTTTCCACGCGTAATGAAAGAGATGGGGTCAATATCAATACGAATCTAACTGTAGTTTCAATTAAATTCATAAGTTAATTGTCATTGTGGACCTATAATGCAATGACCCAATTTTTGTTTTTATCTCTGTTAGCAAATATGACGACAAAAATACGTTTATGATTGCACGATCAAGATGATTATCATAAGTATTTTTGACCACAAAGTCAGTAAAAACGAATGCAAAACGTTTGAATCGTTTTCCATTCATTGAATACGGGGTTGATTATAAAAGCACACACGGTTCGTGTTATGTTATATCCACATCTGTACACAGAGTTATTGATTGACATCGTAATTTTTTTTATTCCGTTTCCAACTAAGTTCTCCGTAAAGTAACTGCTGCTTGTACCTGGTGAAATTAACTAGACATCGTGCACAATTATTACATCTAGCATTAATTTGTCAGCTAATCGAAATTCCCAATGGCACACTATGAAAGCGATGAGTTTTGTCCTCGTAAACATCGGCACCCTCATTACCACAGCTGCCATCCCCACCAGCTTCCCTTTCGCCCGCCTCCCCCTCATGATCCTCGGTGTTTCTCCCGAGGATTTATGGATCCACGCCCGTTTATGATGGCCAGCGATCCTCGCTGTGATCCTCGCTGTCATCGTGACTTCATCGGGCATCGTCCCATTCCTGGCCGGGGACTTCCAGATGATGTTCACTGGTTTGGAGAGAGAGGACCTTACTTCAACGCAGACAGGGGAATGATGGGTCTTTCATTGGACCAATGGGAGAGGGATTCTGCTGATGGTGAAGAGAAAAACGTCATGCATGGGCACAAGGAGCTGGACCGTGACCCCAGACGTGGATTTGGTCACAGAGGGCGAGGACGCGGTTTTTTCAGTCGTGGTGGATTTGGTTGTGGTGGCTCGTCGCCTGGAGGCGGATTTGGTCTCGGTGGCATGTCGCCTGGGGGCTTTGGTCGTGGTAGCTTTGGCAACGGCGGTCATGGTGGCTTTGGACGACACGGATGCCATCAGAGACTATGCCACTTATTCATTCATCAATGGGAAGATGACAGCGATATCAGTAGCAGCGACGATGGCAGTGACACTGACTATGAAGCAGTGATGGACCTTCAGCAGTTCAAGATCAAGAACATCAGCGTTCGACTGGTTGGCAGGCAGTTGACAATGGAGGCAAAGGGTAAGGTGAGGCGGGGCCGTGACCAACGGCGGATCCAGGGGGGGGCCAACGGGGGCCATGGCCCCCCCAAAAAAACCGAAGCTGTACGCCCCCCCCCCCCCCCAAAAAAAAGAAAAGAAAAGAAGAAAAAAAAGGGGGAAAAAGAGAGACAAAACAAAACCCCACAACTTTACGCCCCCTCCTTGTGCAGCTAAGTCTTGCTTATACGTTCAGCTTTTGTTAAAGTATGCAAATTACAACACACTGATTGGCTACATGAATGTGTTCATAATCCTACTCACGATCCAACATTGCCACAAAATTTGCAATGGTAGTTTGTGCAGTTAAGCCAAGCTGCATTAGACGAGGCGTACACGGTGATTGTATGCATGGCTTATGCACACGCGACTGGTTGTGTGGGGTTTCCTGGATATTAGGTGAGCCATGCAACGTCCGCAATGTAGGCCTACGTTTAGACTTGGCGCGAACATCGCGTGCATAAAACGCATTTCAATCTTGTGAGTACGAGCAGGAGCAGTGACTTGAAAGATTCGTCTTCCATCGTCATATGAGCAGTAGGCCTAAGTATCAACGTAAAATACAGTGGGCTGTTTTTGCAGCACTGTGTAGATTACACAATAATGTATGTACATACCATAACACTCTGGGGACTCCATGCGGGCACCAGCCTAACCCAGATGAGTGGCCATATCTTAAAACATGTCAATGATTGTTTTTCTGAAAATCTACCCTTTTGTAGAAAGGATCAATTTTGATCAATAATAACTGCCGTTAATTCCAGAGTTCTGTGTCATCAATGGATTATTTCAGGCGGCTTTATTTAAACATTAATTTGCATTAATAACTTTTACAACTTGCACACGATTAGCAGCGTAAGTTTGTCATAATCATACAACGCCACACCCCAGTGGAGCCGGCTAGCTCCTGTGCACGTAGCTATAGGAAAGGAAAGTGTCAATGGAAACTTTTACAGAAAAAAATGAGCCCCTCCCAACACAAAATCCTGGGTACATACATGCGCCACTAAACAAACAAACCCCACCAGAAACGTTTTGCGCTCGCAAATACGCCCCTCCACTGAGCATTTGGCCCCCCCTAAACTTTGGGCCTAGATCCGCCGTTGGCCGTGACGGGCATCACCGGGATCGACAACGTAGAGGGTACTTCGTGGAACAGCGCACCCTTCCCAAGAGTGCTGACAGGGGCGAGATGACAGCCATTTTGAATGAAGTTGGGGTGCTGACTATTAAAGCACCGTGTAAGAAGAGCAAGGCTGATGACGACGCAGTACCTTTTGAGCGGGAAGTCAGGATTCAAGACCAGAGGTCATCACAGGAGCCAGGGGAACATGGTGGTGAACGCATGGATGCTGAAGAGGAAGACTAGGTCCACAATGTTAAGAAATAGCTATGATGACCCGTATATTTAATTAACATTATGTTCCGTGACATTTATAACAACTGCTGTAGGTTTGCGCTTTTTGAAAAAATAATAATAATAACTTCAGCTTGAACGTTCACAGATTGGTTGTTTCTAAGCCGTATAGTTATACTTGTTTCAAAGAAAGTAAAAGTAAGACTACTTATTTATAGAAGCTGTTTTGTCAACGTAATCAATGTTGTAACCAAAGTGTACATATATGCCTATTTCGATACAAAAACTATGTTTACTCAAATAGTGACAGTACGACCATTATAATCGATGTTGTATTCTGGCTTAGGGCAGCAAAACTTAATGATTTAAATTATTATGTCAAACAGGACAGTTAAATGTTATCGTAGTTGAAAGAAACGTACTTGAAAATGAAGAAATGACAACAATATTTAATAAAACATTTCTGGAAATAATACAACACCGTTTGACAACAAAATGCATATATAAAATGGCATGATCTATAACTACTTGAACAAACAATATCAGAATAAAAGAAAAGTAGGCAAAGAGTACTATAAAATGTTAGACTAGCCCGTAAAATACTGTTAACTTTAATTTGTAATTGTTCTAATAAAAAAAAGTAATAAATTGACAAGTTGGGAGCTTGTTAATATAGTGTTAAGAACTATTTGAACTAAGCCTTTTTGCATTAAACGCTGTTTATCCTTTGATTTACTAAGAACACACGTTGTTTTACTTAGGCCTATTTATATTTATAATTAATCAGGATTTATTGTTGATAAAGGTGTGGGTAATTAAATTTTCCAAATCCAAAAACCTCCCCTTAAAGTCACCCCCCATGTGATTTAATTTCAGGGGAAAATTTCTAACTTACCGTCCCCCGCCTTTGGTCGCCCTCTTCAACATGCCTACCCCCTTCTCAATTTGTTTTCTAATGATATCCCCTCAAATGTTTTCTCAAAAAGTGTTAAACGACTATCCCCTATTCGTCCAGTGATTTTAAAGGTGGTTCATTTTGTTTTACCGTAGCTGAAGTCAGCCGGTAAATTGACTTCCACCGCCACCCCCCAAAGAAAAGGATTATTCCTTCGATACGGCCCTGTCTCCAGCAACATCACTACATGTTTGTACGTAAGTGGGCCTTAAAATGGCGCCACAAAATGCCCTAAACTCGGAGTAAAGGTGCATTTCACCACTAGAGGGTCACGATATGCACAAAGCGGATAGATGAAAAAAATAATAACTTCAACTAGATTCGAAATAGGGCCTATAAATAAGTTAATACATTTTTCTCATCGAAAAAGTAGATTTGATGATGGTTTGCAATGGCAAATGCTACAGCATTTTCCTGTTACCCTTCAACAGAGGGCGCTCGTAAAGTTTCGCCCACCCCTCTTGTTTGCCGATTTGCTGGGAAAAACATTGTTCACACCTACCCCCCCCCCCCCCCCTCAAATTTGTTAAATCCAACCCCGGCAAATTGGCTTCCACACCACCCAAAGATAATGCCGCCGCTACAGCCATGTTAACAGTATCAAACTTCCAAAAAAAAAAATATTTTATTATTTTTTTTATTAGAAATTTAGTTTTCCATGATTCATTTGGTGTATAATTATTTTATTTACAGTGGTATTATTACAAGGACGGACCTTGTACCCTCAACGCACACAGAATAATTTACACAGTAAAGGGGTCACCACAATTATTGCAGCTAGCTAACAGAATACGTGCAGGACACCATCTTTATAAATAGCAACATATAAGTAGATATAAATTATTGCAATTTTGGCAAACGCTTTGGTGAGTTATATTTTAATGTATTCTTTATATACATACATTACTGAAACATTGATATGCTTTTTCATATGATTTTGGATTTTGTTTTGCTGATCTATCTTAAGCATCCATTCAAGTGGTGAAAATCCAGCAACAGTAGTACGTTTATAATTACAGGTATTTTAGTACAATGGGCTTTGCATTTCCGTCTATTCTCTCTTAATGTAAAAAAGTGAAAAACCACTCTTTTAAAGAGCTGTATGGCGGACAAGTCTTTTTGGAGTGAAACCCACTCTGATTTGAGTGAAAAATACAGTAAAAGGCTATCAATTCACTCTTTATACACTACTAATTTTACTCTTTATCCACTCCAAAAAGACTTGTCCGCCATAGCTCTTTGAAAGAGTAGTTTTCACTATTTTACATTAAGAGAGTATACACGTACACAGCCATCTTCATAATAATAAGTATTATCAGACTCTGTTACCTACATGAAGTGTGTCAGTCATGAAATACCACAAGTTTAATACCTACATGTAAGTTATAGAGTTCTGGTATTTACATAATAACTAACAATATGGAGCGAAACTCCAATTATTGTACACAGTTTATGGTGGTAAAGGCACTCATGGAAATCAACAGTTAATCGACATGCCACTGGAAGCGCATCACCCTGCAATCACTAACTTGTCGTTACGGGTCATTTGGGTGGGGCCATAAGATGAAAATAATCTCAAGTCAGTATAAACTGATAAAATGTCTGTAAATGCATCAGTTTCTTTAATTATAAAAATCAAGATTATAAGTATAAAAAGCAACATGTGAATTGGATTCATCTTATTTCATAAGAAAATAGTGATAACGCATTTAGATGACGGAGATTCAATTCTGATCTTAAAAGAATGAAAACCACTCTTTCAAAGAGCTATATGGCGGACAAGGTTTTTTTTGAGTGGATAAAGAGTAAAGTTAGTAGTGTATAAAGAGTGAATTGATAGCCTTTTACTGTATTTTTCACTCGAACCAGCGTGGGTTTCACTCCAAAAAGAGTGGTTTTTCTTTTTGGAGTGGATAAAGAGTAAAATTGGTAGTGTATAAAGAGTGAATTGGTAGCCTTTTACTGTATATTTCAATCGAGCCAGAGTGGGTTTCACTCCAAAAAAAGTGGTTTTTCACTCTTTTAGATTAAGAGAGTATTTAACTATTTTTACAGAAATATATGAAGGGACTTTCCATACTATCATCATCATCTTGACACAAAGTTTTATGTCAAACTGTGATCATTTACGTTTTGTTCAATTAGTCGCTTTAAGCATTCATTGGTGTATGACGTATTTCATGAAATGGCGATACATTTTCTATGTATAATCTATATTAATATTATGTGGTTTGAAATCTATGGGCAATGGACAATAAATGAATAATTTTTAGTTATAAATCTAAGAGAAACATAATATAATTTTTTTTTAAATGTTGTTTTTGTTAGTATCTTGTAGTTTTGGTTTCCAATGCATTTTCTTAATCTCTCTTTTTAGACAATAAGGAAGGTGAAAACACCATCATGTCCGGCGACAACCCCACCGATCCACTCAATGTCAATCCAAATCAACCTCAAAATTACAGCGCCGTCCCCTATCCACCCTCTCAGGCCGGACCTCAAGACCCTTGCTACCCACCGAACCTTCAAAATGCAGCGGCACCGAATACTCTTCCGTACCCTGACGACCCACCGAAGTACACGGAGGCCTACCCAACGCCGGGTTATCCAGCGGCTTGTCCCCTGCCGAACCAGCCGCTCATGCAAGGCCCGGCTCCTGTCCCCGGTCCGGGTCCGATAACAACGGCTAATTATAACGCGGCAAGTGAACAAACGACTTACATGTTAGCAAACAGTAAGTTGTTCTTTCCTGTCATGTAGTGCAGTATAATATATATTTTATATTGAAGAATCTGTAAGACGTCTACACGTTTGCAGTGAGTTATATAGGCCTATTTTGATTGGTTCGTTGATATCACCTTTTCCCCCAGTTTGTGGAGCGTTTCCAACGACCGCGACTTGCACTCGATGCCAACGGATTATAACAACGAAAGTAACGTACGTAAGCGGGCTATTGTGCTGGTTGCTTGTTGGACTCATCTGCTTATTCGGGTAGGTATATAATTGAAATAAATGCAATTCAATACAACGAATAATGTTGTATTTACAACCTCACCTATCCTCTTCGTACCCGTTGGCACTTATTAGGCTTACCGAATGTATTATGCACTAAAACCCAATGCCGTGTCCGAATTAAGTGTTATTGGCTACGGCTACGGCTATTGGCTGCAGCGGCAATGCTGAATTATAGGAAGAAACAGTGATCTAGCCATAGCCGTAGCCAAGGCCGTCATTTCGGACACGGTCCATCCTGATGTGAAGTTGGTAAAAATACCAGACATCCTGAAAAAAAAAATATAAAAAAATTTCGGTCTAAGGTGTGGGAATTTCACAGAAAACACGAACACATTATTAAGAGGCCCTAGTCACATTTACCAAAACTTGCCGGAGGGCTTTTTTTGGGTGCTCCATGTGATGTTTTGTAAAAAAAAATTAAAAAAAATGCTTCTTTACACTTTTCTAATGAACAAGACTCCACATTGAGATGAAATATGTCCAGGTTGGTTGCCTGACACTGGTTGTCCAGTGAAATGCCTAACCTGATTCCTAGAAGTCAAAAGCAGTATTACCAACAGTACCGATGCTGTACATTCCTGTTAAGGTATCTCTCTTAATGTAAAAGAGTGAAAACCACTCTTTCAAAGAGCTATATGGCGGACAAGTCTTTTTGGAGTGGATAAAGAGTAAAACGGCCCGTTGATGGTAAAATGAGACATAGTCTATTTTGCCAGCAAAAAAAGGTAACAAAAAACGGAAAAGAGCTTGAGATAGGCGGTGCTCAGGAGAGGTTCAAGACTTTCAGAAATGGAAAGAGCGCCCTCAACTTACCCAAAAATGGTTTCATCGCAAAAACTCTAAACTTTGAGTTAGGCTGGTTTGCCATCAAAGGGCTGAAAATTGTTATAAAGAGTGAATTGCTAACCTTTTACTGTATTTTCCACGCGAATCAGAGTGGGTTTCACTCCAAAAAAGACTTGTCCGCCATATAGCTCTTTAAAAGAGTGGTTTTCAATCTTTTACATTAAGAGAGTACCCCCCAAAATGGACTCCCTTTTTGTACACATTGTGATACACGATAAGACAGCGTGTGCCTCTAGAAAAGCATCTCTTGAAAACAATTTCTGAGGTGCTATACGTTTTATAGATTAAGCTACTAGGCCGATTCCTCGATGACCTCGATGATTATTGTAATTAGCCAAGCTACACAAGGCTTAAAACAAAACAAAACAAAACAAATCTCCGGTTTCTGGTCTCTGCGCGCGTCGCTTCAGACCCACCCGTTGATATATTTTTTTATTTATATTTTTATTTATTAATTTTTTTATTTTTTTAATATTTATTTATTTATGATTTTGGCTATGGAACGATGTCCAATTGCAGCCAAAATTGCTTGATCGATTTGTCGTGTTTTAAACGCCATTTGTACATAGCGCTATGAAAGTTTGTCCGATTTGTGAGGCCTCTCTTAGCCACCATACTTTGTTTATTGGAAATTTGGTCTCGTTTCAATAACCGCGTATACATGAATTACGTATTAGTTGGCAACAAAAAAAGATGACCCCCAAAAAACCCCACCCAAACAAACAAACAAACAAAACAAAAAAACAAAAAACGGGTCACCTCACCAAATTTGAAGCCGGCCTATGACCAGAAACTGGATACCGTTTTTTTTGGCCTATATCCTAAGACTAATTGTTTATTAGAATCCGTCGTTATAATAAATCGCTCCTACACCGCATACAGTTTATACAGCACAATGATTTCAACTTTATGAAGGGCAAACTTTGGTTTACGGACCACAGAAGTAACGATTTACTTTATGTTGGCGCAGGGGGATCTTCGGGTGTTGCCTGATTCCGTTTTGCATTGATGAATGCAAAGATGTCGTTCATTCATGCCCGATTTGCAATCAGGTGCTTGGAAGCTTCAAACGATGTTAGCTGGAAATGCAACACATACATAAAGCGATTTAAGACCTACACCAAGAAACTCATCGAAAATGAATAGAGAATTAGCTGTTGCAAACTGCTTATAAACAACCTACACTCTTAAAACTCGTGTTGAATCAACCATAAAACAGTTCGGTGAGTGACAACACTTTATAAAGTTAAATTCAACTCAAAGAAAGTGTTGAATTAACACGGAGTCAAGTTAAGTCTAACTTTATCAATGAATGTTAATTCAACACTTTTAAAAGTTAAATCCAACTTTATAAAGAGTTGTCACTGACCGAACTCTTTAAAATGTTGATTCAACACTTTGGTTTTAAGAGTGTACAGAACATGCAAAATAATGGTGACTGGTCTTACGTTTTCGCACCTACACTCACTGGCCAAAAGTACTGCAACATGCTCAAAATAGCACTTTACAGTAACATGTGAGATGATCATTTGATCTGATTTCATCGATCGTGTATTACATAATTTCCGAGCAAGAACAGTAAAAAAGAACATTGACTTCAAAACACAGGCACTTTCAAGAAGTCTTAAGTAGTGTAAATACAATAAAATAAATTATTGTAACACAGTTCTCCAAACTGAACTTTGGTGTGTGTTGCAATACTTATGGCCAGTGAGTGTAGCAGGTTCTTTCTGAAAGGCAAAATGGACGATATACATACACACAAACACAAGAATGAGAAGAGGAAGTTAGACAAGAGTGAAATGATCACAAAAGAAAGAGGTCCAAAAAAGCAGAGTCAGGTTCTGGTCGTGGGATCGGGGCAAAGGAGGAATTACACATGAATAGATAGAGGTACAAGGAGTTTTTGGCGAGATTGGTGAAAAGCAAAATCAATCATAAAAATTTGAAATCAGTCATACTCAGCTAAGTAGTCCAACGAGAAGGAAGCCAACCAATCCGTTGTCCTGCCAGACAAGCATGAGTTTAGATTAATATATTTGATTTCATATATCACTGAAAGAGCTTTAACTAATTTCAGGGTTGATAGATTCATATTTTTTTGAATAGTTTGACTTGTTTGCTTCTGTTTAGAAATATATATTCCTCAGTTTACTTTATGCCTATACTGCACTTTAATCATGAACATTAGTCACATGACATACATGTTCCTTTTTTTAATTTTTTTTTAACGCAAATTCGCCCCACTCAAGGCCAATGGCCACTCCAAGGTGGGGGGCTACTAAGTCATTGAGTTGTTACTACGACTCCACACTGAAGAAACCAGCCCCTCGCACCGAAACAAGACAAGTTAATAACCAGCCTCTTCACGGTGCGAACAGGACTGGGAGGGGTAACTAGTCCAGAACAAGGCAGTTGTTAAACTGCCTCTGCCCCTATAAAATACTATTTGTCAATGTCTATTTGTATGTTTATCTGTATCTATTTAGATTATCTCGTGTTAAGCATTTGAAAGTTTTAATTGAATATTCAAAACATTCGTAAATAATTATACTTATAATTGGAAAACAATATTTGCAGGTAGTTTTTGTTTTGTTTTATTAATTAGTATAAGTTAATTTAGTTTAAAGGGACAGTGTCGTCACGACCAACAGTGCATGGAATCGGAGTGCTAGTTTTAGATTACCGCACGCACAGTGACTGAAAATAATACCCCACATGATCAGGTCTTATTACCGTTTCTGCTGTATAAATGAGCCTTTAATTTCAGTTACTGTGTTCATCTTAAACTAGGACACAGATTCCATGCCCTATCGAAAGTTGGCTCTGATCGTGACTATTGTCCCTTGAACAAAAGTGAAACCGATTGCAAATGGCGTAACCTTATAATTTTATTATATAAGATGTAATAACACTGTAAATACTACTGCAGAAAACAACACCCATTTTTATTGGATATCGCCCAGTAGGAACACAATGAGAGAATAAATTTGACACCACTGGTGTTTTTAATACCCATTTACTTGGAGGGTATGAACATCGCTGATTGCGTAAATAGTGCCCTCTTCAGGCCATGCTCGGAGAGCCATGAATGCCATTATCTTATCAATCTAATTTAAAACGAGGTTCTTCTATAATTAGTACACCGACAAATTCGAGTGGCATGGTAGTCTAGTGGTAAGAACGCTCACATTCGATGTAGGTTGTACAGGAATCGAGACTAGGTTTTGTCAAATTTGTATAAATGTTGTATTGATTTTTTTTGGTTAATATAAAGTCCAGAATGTTTAGAATATAAATGCGTGTTGGTGAGAGTACAGTGGTAATTATTTACTGCAGACAAACAAATCATACCCAGAGCCGATAGCGTTAAAATGCACGAATAACTGTGGACTTGTTTAAGATTTACATTTTTGATGAGAACAAAATTTACAAATTGTTTCATATTTACTCCAAACCCTTAACAACAGACCTATTGACACCGTAAGCCTCTTGATTGTTGTCCACATTCACACTTCTAGATTACGCAAGAGTGAAGTCCAAAAATCAGCCATCATGAAACTGTATTCAAAACATTCCCTATGGTAAACTACATTGCGGTAAATATTGTGTATAAGCCTATACCAAACATTGACTGCATCCAGTTGTTCGGGTAAGTTTTTATCAATTGTCAAATATTTTTGAACTTGGAAACAAGTGGAGACAGTAGATTATTGTAGTTTCAAATTCAACTAATGTCATTGTAGAATTTAGTTTTTCGATAATTTTTCAACATATATTTTGAGTGTTACTGTGCAGAGATTGCTCGTTTCAACTGCGTATAGCCTTTAGGCCTAAACAAGTTCACGTAAAATTCCGCAGATTCTGAATTTTTTTAATGATTTCACAAGATTTTGAATTTTGATGATCATTTTTGTCATATTAAAAGAAACCCTACACATTGGGTAATTTCAATAGGTCTATTATGTTGTGTAGTTTGTTATCTTCGCCCATGCATGTCTAATCGAACTACTTCAGGTGTATCGTTCAAACCGCGAGTCAATGAGATCCAATAACAAACATCTCTTAAGAAGAATCAAGATCAATAGATCCTGGGGTGAAAGATCATTTGCTTCAGCTGTTTCTTCATTGTGGAATGACTTACCGGAACATGTCAAACTTACTCCATCTCTGATATCATTCAAAACTGCCCTCAAGACACATTTAATGAGGATTTCATAATCGTACTATCTACCCTGGTCGTAGTCTGTCCTCTGGTACATGTTGTATCGCTGCGCCATCAGCATTCTTTGACGGATGCCGGCGCATTACAAATATGGATTATTATTATTATGATTAACAAAATAAAGTAAAAAGGGTATTCGTCAATAGACTACTTCACAGATATACCAAAAGTGTTGAGAAAATATTTCAAACGCACTCAGATTAAACTGAATAAATAAATAAATAAATAAATAAATAAATAAATAAATAAATAAATAAATAAATAAATAAATAAATAAATAAATAAATAAATAAATAAATAAATAAATAAATAAATAAATAAATAAATAAATAAATAAATAAATAAATAAATAAATAAATAAATAAATAAATAAATAAATACTTTTTTTTACTTTTTTCAAGGAAAACTTTATTTCAAAATCCTTGAAGAATACATTATACAGAATTAAAAGAATTATAATTAAATCAGAACTTGACAGTCAATTTATGAGATCAATATACATGAATTATAATTAAATCAATCAGTATAATAATTGAAACATTAAATAGCAATTAGCAGGCATCAGAAATAATTTAGCGGGGAAGGGGAGGACTCAGGGAAGGGAAGGAAGGGGAAGGAGGAGTGGGGCCCACTGGCGTCTGGATGTGGGCACCTCGTGCCCACTGTCAGTAGGCCCCTGTTGGGAAATGGTCAGGCCACCGGGGTGGGCGGTGAAAAGACACCACGTCCCGCCGAGGAGGGGCGGCGACTACCCACGCCTCGGTGACCTGGGGAGGGAGGGAATAAATAAATTTAAAAAAAAAAAAAAATAAATAAATAAAAAAAAATAAAATAAAAAATAAATAAATAAATAAATAAATAAATAAATAAATCATTCTAACGTGGAGAGGATCATCAGCTGAGGATTCATTTCAGATTTGAAAATTGTGTCATTATTATCAAGCTTTCTCGATCAAAAGTGGTAACCTTTCACAAAAATAATTTTATAGGATGTTTGGAACCATGTTAGCCCTACCATCTTAAAACCTACCATCTAAGCTTTTAGAGAAAAAAAATTACTCAGTTTTTTGTTAGGATAATTACTAATGTTGTAAATCCCCTTTTATTATGCAGTATTATAAAAAAATGTGTTTCCGTTAACCCGACCGACTCCAATAATATTTGCGAAAGGTATTGTCTGGATTTTATTTTTATTTATTTTATTTTTTAGGTGTGTATTTATACAAACAAATTGAAAAAACCCCGCGATTTCTTTTATA
>CM055818.1:5069810-5133874 GCA_029582265.1 Zoroaster sp. YZ-2022 | reverse complement strand
CAATTAAGATCAATGATGCACAACCGTTTGATCAAATGCACACTTTTAAATATGTAGATGATCTGACACTAGTTGAATGCTGACAATTCAATCAACAATCTAATATTCAACTAGCGGTTAATAATCTAGTTGAATGGTCTGATGCTAACAAAATGAAATTGAATCCTGCCAAATGTATGAAGATGGAAATCACCTTCATGTGTGACCCCCCGGAACCACCAACTGTCCTCATTGGTGATCATGTTCTCTCCAAAGTGAGCAACGCAAAGGTTTCAGGTATTTGTATCCAAGATGACCTTAAATGGGAAACACGTGAAAAATATTGAAAAGCGAGCCAATGGTAAACTGTATATGTTGCGTCTGCTAAAACGCTACGGTGTACCGCGTCAAGATCTACTCACCGTACTCACAGCTTACATCAGACCACTCACTGAATACGCGGTACCTGTGTGGAGTGGAGCTTTAACTAATAATCAAAAGCTCCGTATTGAACGTATACAAAGCGTGCTCTTCGAATAGTGTTTGGTACATCATACACAACTTATGAACAGGTACTGTCTCACTGCACGCTTCAATCCTTAGAAGATCGTAGACAATTACTTTGTAGTTCGTTCATGGAAACGACTTTAAATAAAACAACTCAATTTCGGCAGTACTTGCCAGCACCCCAAAACACAAGAACTCTAAGGCGGACAGTAACAATTCCTGAGTTTCTTTGTAAAACTGATAGAATGAGAAACAGTGCATTGCCATACCTTGTTCGTAATTTCAATATTAGTTGAATAGACCCTCCTTTATAATCTTTAACTAATTTGTATAATTGTACAGTACCTTTGTCCGTTTTCTTTTTTTCTTTTTTTTACTGATAGCTGATAATACCCTCCATTTTTAACTATATATATAAATATACATTTAAATTCTCCAAAAACTATTTTTCTGGTTGTCTGTTTTTTTATTTCCATGTGCAATTTGAGTTGTTCTGTCTGTATTTTTTGTTCTTTTCCTTTTTT
Organism: Zoroaster sp. YZ-2022; assembly: GCA_029582265.1. Taxonomy (NCBI): domain Eukaryota; kingdom Metazoa; phylum Echinodermata; class Asteroidea; order Forcipulatida; family Zoroasteridae; genus Zoroaster; species Zoroaster sp. YZ-2022. The sequence goes on along the minus strand of CM055818.1, from coordinate 5,132,864 downwards.
GTTTTTATAACGTTACTTTCTTAAACATTTTATTTGTAAATTTACCTGTAATTCGGCAGATGCCGCGATTTGAAAATATTTTTAATAAACCATTATTGAATTGAATTGAATTGAATTGAATTGAATCATTACATTTCAGGTCTCGGATCTCCTTGAAAATAAGTAGAATCTAGAAATTACACGATTTCCCCCTTTGGACTGCTAACGTTTGAAGGGAAGACGTAAATTAAAAGTAAAATTTTAAATGAAAGACACTGGTTTAAAGGAAAGCCAGACAACATTGGTTGTGTTGGCAATATACACATTAAATAACCAGTCTGAAAGTTTCAGCTTATTACGTTGTGTCATGAACATGAAAATAGTGAAAATGCATTCAGTTTTGTTGTATTTTATTCAATTCAGTTCAACAAAACAATATTTCCACTTCATCATTACATAAATAAATTAATTGTAACATCGAATTTATAAAAGATTACTCTTTCCTAAATTCGAGCTGGAAATTATTTCACTCTTCTGTAAAATAACAGCACAACAGACAACTCACACCAGGTTGTGATGATTCCCATTGTAATTTTATTCCTATCAATCGTAAATAAATTGTTTCAAAGTTCAGTGCAGTGTAGATAATGAGACAGTATTTGCATTTGAGAAAATGGCAAATGTTCTCACTTCACGGAGCATCCATATTACAACAAGGTTGAAGCTGGCACAATGTTACATCTGGTCCACACTACTCTATTCTTCTGAAACATGGACACTTGGTACAAATATAACTAACAGAATAAATGCTTTTGAGATGTGGGTATACAGACGCATCTTAAAAATCTCATGGAGAGACAGAACCACAAACACTGAAGTCTTAAGAAGAATGAGAACAGAAAGGTCACTTATGAATAACATCAAGAAAAGGAAAATGGAGTACTTCGGTCACATAATAAGAAAAGGAGCTTTGCAACGAGAAATTATGGATGGAAAGATAGATGGTAAAAGAGGAAGAGGTAGACCAAGACAAAGTTGGACAAGTAACATCAAGATGTGGACAGGAATGGAGTACAGGGAGTGTGTGAGGACGGCGCAGGAGAGAAAGGAGTGGAGATCTGTGGTAGCCAAACTGCTGCGAGCAGAGGACACCAACAGTTAAGTTAATCATATGTGCCCACAACATAGACCATGCATCCATGGTGATATGTTAATAGTTAACAAATGTTGTTCCTGTGTCTATTGTGATCAACAAGTCCCACAGATCTTTTGACCTTTTATAACAACCCTGTTTGTTACATAGAGTTATTTGCTATTATATTCATATGGTGGGCCTACTGACAGTGACATGTACACGCTTGTAATAAATGGAATCAAATGTACATTTGTAGTTCCTTGTCAAGTTGTGTTTTCCTTGTGTACATATGTACATGTTTTCCTTGTGTACATGTTTTCTTTGTGTACATGTACATGTACAACTTCGCTAATAAAACAAAATATTGATGTGTTTGCTAAGTATATCACAATTATTGTAAACAGATCTCTTTCTTCCGGTTGTTTCCCTAATAGCCAGAAGGTTGCTCATGTTAAACCACTCCTAAAGAAACCCAATTTGGACAAGGAAGTATTCAAAAATTACCGACCAGTAGCGAATTTAAAGTACCTTGGAAAAACAATCGAGCGAGTTGTTTCATCACGGATCTCTGACCATGTTCGTGCTAATAACCTGTCAGACACATTTCAGTCAGCCTACAAACCATTTCATGGAACGGAAACTGCTCTTCTTCGCGTCAACAATGACATTTTATCTGCCATGGATGAGGGGAAAATCACTGCATTAGTTTTGTTAGACTTAAGCGCCGCTTTTGACACGGTCGATCATAAAATCCTTCTCTCCCGCCTTCAATATCATCTTGGAATACATGACACAGCCCTGGATTGGTGTAAGTCCTACCTTTTAAATAGGCCTCAGCATGTTTGTATTGGTAACGCTATCTCCGAGCCTGTTATTCTTGACTATTCTGTACCCGGCCCACAGTGGTTTACTGTTTATACCTTTCCAGTTCGTGATATCATTTTGAAGTATAATTTAAATTACCATGTTTACGCTGATGACACGCAGCTTTACATTACTTTTAAATCTTCTCAAGAACCTGCTGATTCCTGCATTAAAACACTGGAGAAATGTATTCAAGAGATTCGAAGTTGGATGAGACAAAATTTCCTGAAATTGAACGATGAAAAAACAGAATTTGTTCTATTTGGATCACGTCAGCAATTGTCTAAAGTTTCTCTTCCATTTATTACAATTGGTGACTCGCAGATAACCCCCTCATTACATGCACGTAATTTGGGTGTTATATTTGACTCGACAATGACTTTAAAACCACATATCTCCAACATTGTTGCATATCATCATTTCATATCAGAAATATAAGCGAATTAGGAAATACTTGAATAAAAGTGCTGCTGAACTAATTTATACATGCGTTTGTCACATCAAGGCTCGATAACGGAATGCTCTCCTTTACGGTCTCCCAGAATCAAATATCTCGTCTTCAGCACATACAAAACACAGCAGCTCGTGTTGTGACTTTGTCCAGAAAGTCATGCCATATCACGCCAATCTTGAAAGAACTGCACTGGCTTCCTGTTTCACAGAGAATTGTTTTTAAACTTATGCTAATTGTTCACAAATCTTTCAATAACATTGCTCCAATTTATATTTCTGAACTGCTTAAAGTCTACACTCCATCACGCAATTTGCGCTCCAGCAACATGTCACTCCTAAAGGAACCAACTTCAAAACGGAACTGGGGTGATAGGTCGTTTTCTGTCGCAGCTCCGAGACTCTGGAATCATCTTCCAACTAAACTCAAATCTTGTCATAGTATAACCAGATTTAAGTCGATGCTTAAAACTCATCTTATGTCACAACTCTTCAAAGATGATGTATATTTGTAATTGCATTGTAGGTACATGTATCTCGGTACATAATTTAAATTTTTCCCCTATGCTATCATTGTATATTGTTTGTATTCATGTTTTTTCTTTGTTTCCGCGCCTTGAGCGCCCAGCAGGGTGGATATGTGCGCGCTATAAATCTTTATTATTATTATTATTATTGTGTACATGTATATGTTTTCCTTTTTGTACATGTTTTCCTTGTGTATGCATAATTACATGTCCTAGCTACATACTGTTAATACATGCAAACAGTGGCAAGTGAAGCGCCATGAACAGTTAATTTGGTCAAAGAATTTTGTTTGTTGCATTTACTGAAAATACATAGATGTATATGTTAAAACGCATTTACTGTGTTTGTTAATTTGTGATATGTTTAGGATGGGCATATACATACATACATGTACATATGTGTGTACATACATGTACATGTACATTACTCCAGGAAGTAAAGCAATAACCTCAATCATTTAATGGGTGGTCCCACACAATGTTGTAGCTGGTTTTAGTTTCCCTGATGAAATACAAAGCTGGCAATCATGTGAAAATGATCTATTTTAAAGCTGAAACTAAATATGGAATGAATTGATATTAGTTGACACATGTGAGCATGAGGCTCAATAGTGTAACTACTAACTATTAGGGGGGGGGGGGGACGGAGAACACCCCCACCCACCCCAGCCATGTTCATATGTTCAGTTTAAAGAAATCACTGCCTTCTTGACACTAAGAAATTTCACGGTTGTGAATAATATTTCATTATTTTTTGGGTGTATTTTCCCTGTTTTTTCTGCAATATGACTGTGGTGTATGCAGGTTCAACATGGCTGCTTGAATGCAGACAAACATCTCATTACTTCCATACAAATTGTATGTTGCATGTGCATTGACATTTTGCATTGACATTTTGCATTGACATCGACAACGCCCAGACTATGAGGACAAAGGTCCCAGATTTTCAAGCATGACGCATGCGCTTTCTATAATCCCCAGGTTTTTCCCATTGCATTGTAACCAAGCAGCCAGCGACCTAGCCTGAGGCCATTAACGATCAGTTGCAAAAGGGGTCACAATGCAAGGCCATGGACATATTATAATAAGCGTTTATCAAGAATGTGGCTTGGTGCCAAGTCTAGTTGTTGTTGTATATTGTAAAGCAATAGCCTGAACAGGCATGGGGTGATGATAGCATGCATTATTGGCAAGGGAGGAAATGAGAACATTTTGTTGTATATAAAGCAATATCCTGAACAGGCATGGGGTGATGACTGCATGCATTATTGGCAAGGGAGGAAATGAGAACATTTTGTTGCAAAGGAAGAAGGAAATAATGGTTCATATTTTTTCTTTCGTTTTAATGAAACAAATTGTCAAGTGTTGTGTATGTATTTATAAAATTTAATTTCCAAATGATGTAGATTAAATGGTTAAAAATTGTAACTTTGCATGGTGAAGAGGATAAGTAAGACTAACTGCGGTGACACCATGTGAAATTCTCTATTGAGTAGCAATTAGTTCTGAAAAGAACTGGTTCATTAAAACAGTAGAGGCTAATCTTACATGCTTATAAATGCACATGCATGTAAAGCTGCATTTTGTACACGAGTTTTATTAGCCAGTCATCAATGTACATGTACATGAGTACATACAGTACATTGTATGAAGCTACATGTACATTGTACATTATGATGTAATGAATGTAATGAACATGTAATGAATTGCCTATATATACATAACAGCAAAAGAAATGTCACCCCCTAAATTTTATTAAGTAATTATATTATTAAACATAATAAATATGTATGTTGTGGGATGGTTGGCTGCCAGGTCAATCAAATTTGCCACATTGTGTTCGTGTTACACTCCATACTCATAATATTCTTCATTAAACAAATTATATTATTTATAAAATGAAAATAATAAATATTTTTAGGGGTGACGTTTCTTTTGCTGTTATGTATATATATTTTTGCTTTTTACGATATAGTTAAAGTGACATTAACCCTCCTACAATCAGTGCAATTTTTGAAACAACCCAAATTTCAGGCCACTCCAAGCCATTAGCTGTGGCCTCCTATGGTTACCCTTCTGTGCACTGTCACACCACTGAGATTGCAGGGTAAGGTGGTCTCCCATCGATACATTGCAGCCCATACTAATATGTTCAAACATTTACAGTGGCCTTGAGTGGCACACAGTTGATTTTGTAAGATTACTTGGAAAGGATAGCAGGCTTGTACATCTATGTACTGAAGGTTGCTCTAGAAGAGAATTTAGTGGATCGGAGTGGCCTCCATGTGTAGGAGGGTACTGTTAAAGTGATATTAACCCATGGAGGCCACTCCCAACTACTAAATGTCCAATATGTTGTACACATATTGTTTGTGCATGTAAGCCACCCTAACCCTTTTAAGTAATCTTGTATGTGAGACCACTGAAGACCACTGTGAAAAAACTATCATTGGCTTTTACAGCAGTTATTTTGTAAACATAGACTCTAAAGAGTAAGCCACCACCAGCCACTGAGACTGGAACATAATAGTATGCCCCTGCAATACATCAATCACAAACCACTAAAACCATTTACATGTAGTTTGAAACTAAATTACTACCATTTTACAAGGAAAATATAAGTGAGCTGATTGAAATATTATGTTGGTAAAATGGTTACATTGCAAATGGACTGGCACCATCAGTAAAATGAATTATTTTGTGTTAAGATACAGTACATCGTTATCACTGTTTGGATTCAGACAAAGATGGCCACAGCTTCAGAAAGGGCTTTAGTTTTGTCACATCTTTGAAGTTTGTTACACCGAATCAACATCCACAACATTAACATACTCATCCATCTTCATGTCCTTAAATTTTAGCTACTGAAATTTCGATCATTAATTTTGTTTGTTATTGTTAATTTTAACTGATATATTATACTAGGCCAAGCACATGCACTTTCAAGCGAGTCAATGGAGCATTCCTGCAAAGCTGGCGTGTTAAGTAACACCAATGGTTTCAACTTATTATTCAATTGTTTTCATATTATGGACAGATTTCCAAATATGAACACCACCGGCCGTGTTGTTTTGTACGCCCCAGTTACTGCAGCGTTGAAACAGTCTGAAGGGGTTTGTCTTCGTGTATTTAAAATGTAAAAAATATTTTTGAGTCGATTAACTTGAAAAAAAGGTGTTGATGAAATTTACCCGACTGCGACTCATCCACATGGCTCAAACGTGTTGCTGCAGAAGTCTTGGTGTTTGTGCGCCCAGCCAGAGCATTTCTCGTTACGTGAAAACTTAATAACTGAAGTTCTCTGTCTTGTGAATTTAGATATTATGCCCACAGCTAATGACGATACCACAACATCTGAGATCATCGGAACGGTTTCAGGTAGTCCTATGGATTCAGACCCCGCTTCAGACCCCACATCAGACCCCACTGAATCCACTTCCGAAAGTTCACCCCAAGACACAATAACACCAAAATCTCCTGGAGGTACTCAAACGAATGGTATTCGTTTTTGTTTAATGCCGCAGTCAAACTCAATAATCTTCCACAGTATTGTGTATGTGCACACATGCCTTCTTCGATTTATCACACAAATTGTATTCACTATGGTTGTGTTTTATGGGTTTGCATCGTTTGCCTAAATGTAATCTGTGTTCTTCTCTTGCAATTCCACAATGGTTGATGGGAATTAGGCCTACCTGAAGGTTTTTCCTAAAAGGTTTTCACGTCAACATACGTTAACAAAAAGCTTTAAATCTGTACCATTCCCTGTCCCTCGTATATACCACTTGCATTTGTTCATCACCCTATGATGGCAATGGAAGGGCACGAGTTCTTCATTAGTTAAAAGGGTTAACTTTTGTATAAGGAAACATTTACAATTTAAAAAATTTTATCTTCCAACTTCTATCCTACGAAGAAAGAAAAAAAGACACTGCACATGTATTTCAGGCAATAAATAAATGTTCACTAAAGTTTCTAGAATCCAATTTTGAAGATTACACTTTTAAAGCTGAATGTGAAATCTTTTTAATAACCGAAACATTACTAACATTGCAAGGTTATTAAATTTCTTCTTTCCAGCCATGATATCTTGTTGTTGCCGCATGTCGTTGCTCAATTGGCGTTCATAATTTAAATGGTGTTTTGTTCAAGTGATACTAAACTATCTTTGGATGTGGTAGCTAATGGTGGATATTTAACGTGGTATTCATTTGTATGTATGTGATTCATTGTTCATGTATCAGACCTAGACATCTGAATGTTGCTTTAACCCAGTCATTTTATTGCACCACAAAAAATGCCATGCACACATTTTACCTGTACATTGTATTGTGGTTTTATCAAAACTTGTTTCTGCATTTCTATGTTGTACTGTCCCCTGAAGTTGTCTTGCTGAAGGCAGGCCCATGATTTCTCAGGATTTTTTTTACAAATCTCCCTTTGCCTTAAAATTTTCTTGAAAGAAGAGAAGGACAAATTGTAGCCACCAAGGAAAGAAAGGAGTAGCTTTTATTGTGTCCAAACCTCTAGTTTCTTGTTTGTGGGGGGAATCCTCCAAAATTAAACATCCAGGAGGTTCGAGGGGCTTTTTCCTTTAGACCACACCACTGATAAGGACACAAACAGATGTAGTTAGGGTTCGAACCCACATTGTGACAATTCTACTGCAAATTATTACAACCATTCCCCCTACAAAAAAGTTATACTCCTTCCCCCCATACAAACATTATTATATAAAGCCCCTCTAGATTAGCATTTCAAATGTCCATTACAGAATTAATGAAAATCGGATCAGTTAAATCGAACTTTACTGTGAAATTTTCGAGAGAAACCCTTCTCCCTTCCTGAAAAACATTATTTTTGTTCCCCCAGTCCTGGGCAGGATCTGAAATTTAATCATAGTTCCTTGGATATGCTGGGTACAATCAAGTCCGCATGTTTGCTGAGCTATCCCTTCCGTTACCGGTATGTATTTAATTTGTCCTATAAAATACATGCCATTATGGGAAAGTTACGGCACGGCAGCTTGCATCGTTACAATGTGGGACCATTGGTGGGACTGAGGAGTCCGTGAGCTGGTAGAATTTTACCTAAAATTAAAGACTAACATTTAGGCAATTTTACAACACATTCACAGGATCATTATCACTAGCACTGGAAGACATTTGTAATCTATATCAACATGCTTGTTGCATGTGCCCATATTAAAATACTATTCGATGTTGTCATAATTATGACATGTGTTTCTCCATATTATTGCTAAACACTTTTTCATGCATACTTATAATTGGACAAATACAATGTAACTTAACATTCGCTATCCTGGTGATGAAATATTCTTTACACAAGTTATGGGCTCTTGTGTACTTTTTTGCAAAATTGCCACGGTAGTTTTTTTGCAGGGAATATACATAGTTTTATCATTTCTGTCTCTCGAACTAATCACATACAAATATGCATGTAATTCATCAGATATTCCATAATAAACATAACATTTACATCTTTAAGAGTCTGCGACAAATGCCATTAACGTCACATAATGTCATAACTCTATAACGAACCACATAACAACATCTCCATGACTTATCTCACTTACAACACCCCCTTCCACACACACACACACACACACACACACACCCCCTCACGCACATTGATTTGTGGGGTATTCCTTTGTTCGTTCTATTATCCCTTTTCCTTATAATTCTCCTGTGGGGTACAAGATTTTCTATAGTTACCTTGTGGGGTCCAATTGTTCTATTGTGTTTTGGACCCCACAACGAATGGTGTGTACGTTCACACACTCACACACCCTCACGCACATTGATTTGTGGGGTATCCCTTTGTTCGTTCTATTATCCCTTTTCCTTATAATTCTCCTGTGGGGTACAAGATTTTCTATAGTTACCTTGTGGGGTCCAATTGTTCTATTGTGTTTTGGACCCCACAACGAATGGTGTGTACGTTCACACACACACACACACACACACACACACACACAACCAACCAAATAAAAAGGAACGGAGAACAAATTCCAAATGTATACTGTTGCTTGATCAGATCTGAGGGCCGGGAGCACATACTGGCTAATATACATGTACATGTAGTACCGGTACTGTGAGATTTTGACTCAAGTCTGGTTCTAAATGCTGAAATCATTGTCAAAACTATAATATACATGTATTAACTCTGTATCACTGATGATCTCGCTATGCATGCTGCATAATGCTCATAGCAATTCACTTCATGATGCTATACCGCATATACAAAGGTTCAGGATTAATAATTCACAAATAACTAAATGGTGGAATATGAATGAAAAAATTTATTAATGTAAAGCCAATGATAGTATTTTTCTTCCCTCTAGAAATATGTTTGTCTCAGTTACTGTCATTTTTTTAAGAAAAGTGAAATAATTTTGTGAGTACTCTTTCTTACATTCCACATTAGAATGAGTCTTTGATATCTAAATACATTCTCACTATGTTCTCATGAACAACACATTACGTAATAAGATTAAACTTTCACATGTTTTGTTTAATGTACAATGTATGCATATCTTGATTTAAATAGATAACACATACACTTAGAAACAGTTTTGCTAATATTACCAATGCTGTACCTTCTCTTTAATGAAATGTTGAGGGATGTAATCTTTTACCATCAACTTCAATGAACTCGCAAAGAAACCATTTCCATCATTATATGCAATGACATTCTGAACCTATGCAACTGCATGATATTCGGCCACATCCATGGTATTTTCATATTCTTACAAAGCATCATTTCAAAATCACAGTTTACTCATGTGAAAGTGCATAATAATAATAATAATAATAATGAACATTTGTAATGCGTCGGTATCCGTCAAAAGAGATGCTCATGGCACAGTGACACATCAGTGTAAACAAGAAAACAAAATACATGGTAGAACAATGCAATATAAAATAACAAGGAACAATGATTGTAAAAAAAAAAAAAAAAAAGGCCGACTAGCCCTAGTCAGAATATGCTAGGCAAAGACGATATTCTGACAACAAGGAAAAACCCTACATACACAACTAAGCAAACAAGGATGAGTTACAAAAAAATGTAAACACCGAAGCGATGCTCTTCACATATTAAACAAAAACAAAAGGTATAAATACATCACTGTATCTTGAGTGTGAACTTGCACACGAAATTGGTCAAATTTATTTATTAGTTGCATGTAGTATCATGCACGAACAAACATTAGTAATCCCAAAGAAAGATCTGTACGAATTTTAAAGGCAATCAAAATTTCAGGTTCTGTAACTTACAGATAGATTCTGTAATTTCAGGTTCTGCAACTTGCACACGAAATTGGTCAAATTTATTTATTAGTTGCATGTAGTATCATGCACAAACAAACATTAGTAATCCCAAAGAAAGATCTGTACAAATTTTAAAGGCAATTTAAATTTCATGTTCTGTAACTTCTTATTCCTATTAAATATACAAATTTAAAGCCTTTTAAGTTTTTCTAATTGAACCAGACTACTTCAGGCCAGTTACTACATGTGTACACAGACCCAACACGGGGAAAGTGTCTGTGGTTGCTATAAATAAAAACATGAAATACATGTATCTCACTGGTGACGTTTAGACTCATCAAAACACAAACAAGGCGTGGGAGCAAAGGTTAACCAGGAAATGATAACTGAAATTACATGGGCTTTGAATGGTGCCCTCTGTTGACAACATCAAATTTTATTTGGTATGTGGGATTGGATGTATCTAACTCTGTGTCTGAAATAATGAAATGAAATAGTTCAACCAAGTAAAAAATGTTTGTGAAATCTTTACCAGGGTCATTTAATTTCATAGGTACAAAAGTAGGCATTATATTCGCCAATGCATTGGGTCATTTGATCATTTTGCTACTCGTTAAGATATTGATATTGGTAAAATCATATGATTCAGTGGCGACTCTTTATACCGGATGTTTTATCTCCTAATTCCCTTTATTAAAAAAATCCTCCTTATTTCTATACCGTATTCCTCTAAAATTTCAGTTCCCTTCTCTAAAAATGTGCTTACAAAAGTCTGGCAGAATATGCGGTATACTTTCAGCTTATGTTCGTAATCTAAAAAGCGACTCATTTGTATTTTTTCTTTCTAGTTCTCAGTCTGACTCTAATTTCCCCTTACATGTAAATCTTATTTCTCATTCATACTCTTTTCTTTGAAGTCCATCTTTTACTGCACGAATTCTAAAATAATGATTACATTTTTTTTAAATGATTGTTGCTGTTTTATAGATGTTTTTATGATTGTCCGTTACATTGTACATACTTATTTTCAGACTCTGTCATACCAAACCCCTTTTTGTATTTCCCAGTTTTCCCGAGATGTCTCTTACTTCAATAGCACTGTGAATAAATTTACTGGAAGTTCCAGTTCTGAACGGAAAAAACAAAAGTCTAAAAAGGAAGTGTTATTTCATTTAAATGACTCAGTGTGTTGGTTATCTAATTAAAGATGACTTTAAAGATTAAAATACTGCCATGAAATTCATCAAATTTCCATTTCATATAATTTCATTTGTATGTTTCATCTAATAATTAACATTTCAATACTTGGCACTCATTTACGGTTAGCATTCCAAATATTAATACAAATTTTTCTCTTAAAATTAACACATAATGTTAACCCTGAATTGCTAATTCACTCTTAAAAACGTGCTAAAAGGTAATATGCTTAATTATAATTTGAACTGGAATTAATAATTAACATTTCACTACTCATTTTCGGTTAGCATTAAAAATATTAATACAAATAATATTGAACTAATAGTTTTTCCCCTAAAATTAACACAGCTGTTAATCAATTAATCATAACGTTAACCCTGAATTGCCCATTCACTCTTAAACACGTGCTAAAGGGTAATGTGCTTAATTATAATTTGGACCGGAATTAACTTAAACTAACCCCATTGCACAGATGATGAAAGACAGGGCAGTTTATTGTCCATGTCATTGTTTGTGTCTTGAATATTTGTGCCAAAAAGGTTTCTTAATTTTCTCTGAACGTTGCACTCTCTCTGAACTTTACTCTTCCTTTAAGAGTAATATTTATATCGGGGTGCAAGCTTTGAGTGAAGTATCAGAAATGGTAAGGGTAATGGAAAGGTTTTAACTGTAACAGGTGTCATTGACAACATATTCTGGTCAAAAATGTTTAATCAATAACTGAGTTAATATTACAGCATTTTGCTCAGCAATAAATGTTCATATTTTTGTTTATGACACCATTTTAATAACTTTTTCTTCCATTTTCAAATTCACACTCTCATTCATCTGCTTTGTAGCAATCAACTATTCATCCAAATGTATCAGCTTTCAGATTATTTTTGCACATTTGTATTTGTATTCTATTTGTTATTAAAAATATTTTATTATTTCCGCATTGACCGATCAGGAATTTATATTTTTTTGAAAATTTGTTTTGATCGCGTCTTACGAATATATATATACATGTACTGAGCATCAAAAGAAACTTATCAAATCTTTGGAGGGACACTCATTCAAATCCTCCACGGAAAAATGAAAAATATTTGAACACAGGTAAACTATAGTAATCTTGTTTATTGACATGTGCTAAGTAAAAATTACTGAAATGTACCCGTGTTAAAATATTTTTCCTTTTTCCGTGGATCGGAGGAGTGTCATTCCAAAGATTTGATAAGTTTCTTTTGATTCTCAGTATAGTTTAGTGTTTTGCTTTAACTTTTAGGATTTTAAATCCAATGAAGACATTGAAAATAAATACAAAACAACCAGCTACAGTTATTATATTATTATAATAATTGTTTTTCTTAGATGAAAGTTTCAATATTTCATTAATTTGTTTTTTTAGATAAAAGTCAAAGTTTGAGGATGAATACGGTACCCGGTACATTAATATTTTAGTATGGCTTATTGCAAGTCTTTTCCTGGTTAGAAAAGAAACTACGCTGTCTAAATCGTATTATTGTTCACTGAATGTGAATTTCTTTGTCTTTAACCTCTCTCAGCTGGAGGTACATGTATGGCGCAAGTATGGATCTATATCGGAGTTGGCAGTGGACGGATGTCTCTTAATTGTGTTTAGTCATATACAAAAAGCCAGCAGGTGAGTGTTATATTTCGTGAGGAGTGCTAGAGATTTGGGTTTTGGAAGAGGGCCAGAAGGGTGGGAGGTAGCAGGGGAGTTGCCTACATGTATACTATACTATGTGCGCTTGATCTGAGGCTGTGCTCTGTAAAAACTTCTTGAATAAATTTGTCATCATGTTGATTATTAATCATCAGTGATTCTTTGGGCTAATTCCTGCTGTGATCTGGATTGGACATCTCTCAAACCGGATTTTTGTTTGCAATTCATTTATTGCACTAATTCATACAGCCATTACTGATTCAGCCATTTCAACATGCACAAAAAAGTCTACAGTTGGACAGTGACCACTCATGTCCTATTGTGTGTACTGCAATTGTTATCTAACTACCTCTTTATGGAGTTTCTTAAGGAGCCCACTCAAGCACGGATCTATACAAGAGAAGCACTCTTACTAATCAATGACACTGTGAAACAACAAAGGCACTTGTATCCACTACCCTATGTATTTCAAAATGCACGTTCTCTGGGCTTACTGAATGTTATGCCCACAAGAAGAGGAAAGAAAGCTGGACTGAAACAGAAACAAAAATTACAAATACATGCCCACCATTATTGCAAAGGTCTTTCCCTGTTTTCACTGAACTGTCAATCGGTTAAAAGTAAATCTACCTAGGGAATTATATCTCTGACCTCGTAGTTGAACACGACATTGACATCTTTGCCCTTACCGAGACCTGGCTTGCTGATGATAATAGTGATGACTTTGACATCAATTCACGTTCCACGTGGAGGTGGTGACTTGCATGGAGGGATTGCTGTACTTTATAAAAAAGGCATCAAAGTTGTGTCCACATCATGATCATTGAATCAAAGCAACCAAAGTGATAGGAGTGTCAAGAGTTTTGAGCATTGTGAAATGGTGTAAGTGTTTCACACTCGTGGTTATCTACAGACCTCCCACTTCTGTCAAAAATCAACTCACAACAGCAATGTTCTTTGAGGAACTTTCAGAAGTAATGCAAGATTTCACTGTTGCTAATGGTGATCTGGTTATTGTTGGTGACCTAAACCTCCACCTGGATGATCATCATGACCATAATACACATCGCTTCATCGACCTGACAAATTCTCGGTTGAGTGCAATCTGTTGTTGGCCCTACCCATAGTCGTGGCCGTATGCTTGATGTTGTGATATCCCGGGAATCCGACTCCCTAGTCAAGGACGATCGCATGCTGGATCATATCTCTGACCATAGACTCATTGCTTGTCACCTTGATATTGCTAAGCCACTTCCAGTTATGAAGACTATCACATCCAGGAAGTTCCGATCTCTAAACGTACAATCCTTCCAGGATGATCTTCTGATCTCAGAACTCATAGCGTCTCCTGCTTCAGATATTTGTGATTTTGTGGAGTAGTACAACTCGGTTCTCACTAACCTTGTGGACAAATATGCGCCTTCATCCACTAGGTCAGTGCCACTACGTCCAAAGCAACCCTGGTACTCGGCTTCTCTGCATTTGGCTAAACGTAATCACAGAAAAGTGGAAAGAAAATGGCTGCTTAGTAGCTCCAATGATGACCTTTGTCGTTACAAAGAAGTTAAGAACAACTATAACCGCCTACTTTATAAATCCAAATATAGTTTCTTCAACGAAAAGATAATTAATTGTGGCTATGACTTTAAGCAGCTATTTAGCATGATCAATGACATCCTTCATAACAAGAAGCCGTCTAAGCTCCCAGATCATGTCTGTCATGCGGAACTGGCTGATCGTTTCTCATCATTCTTCAACGACAGAATTCAGACTATAAAAGAGACGGACTCTCTTCTCATGCATCTGTTGTTAAAGCACCATGATCCAGTATAAGCTCGTCCTTGGATTCCTTCACCACAATTTGTGAAGATGAAGTTCGTGAGATTATTTCAAAAGCACCTAGTCCATCTTGCCTTCTAGACCCAATACCATCTTGGCTGGTTAAGCAGTTTTTGGATACTCTCCTATCCACCATCACCAGTATTGTAAACTCATCCCTCAAATCAGGTGTTGTCTTAAATCTGCAGTTATCACACCATTGCTGAAGAAACCAAGTTTGGATTATAATATTCTAAAGAACTATCGCCCTGTAAGCAACCTGACCTTCCTATCTAAAGTGCTTGAACGAGTCGTTGCCAGACAGCTGACCAACTACATGAGTGAATATCATCATCATGATCATGAGCCCATGCAGTTTGCATATAAGCGCTTTCATAGCACTGAAACTGCTCTCCTTCGGGTTTATAATGACATCATGTGGACTATGGAAAAGCAAGGCATTACCATCCTAGTTCTGCTTGACCTCAGTGCCGCTTTTGACACGATCGACCACAATGTGTGACTGGTTCGGATGGAAGATCTGCAGTGGGAGTGCAAGTGGTTCACATCATACCTGTCTGGAAGAACGCACCGTGTTCACATCAACAATGAGTTCTCAACACCTCATGATCTGCTGTTTGGTGTTCCCCAGGGGTCAATCCTTGGCCCCCTTCTGTTCCTGATATACACTCTTCCTCTTGGGCAGATCATCCGTAAACATGACTTGGAACTACACATGTGCGCTGATGACACCCAGATCTATACATCTATTTGTCCTGTCAAGTCCTCTGAGGTCATTCAAAATGTGTCTAAAGTCGAAGACTGCATTACTGAGGTACAGGCCTGGATGTCATCAAATTTTCTCAAACTCAACGCTGACAAGACTGAGGTAATAGCGATTGGATTTAGAGCACAACTTGCCAAGTTCAATCTCCCATCCGTGAAAGTTGCTGGAGTTGATGTCTTAGTCGAAACTAAGCCAGTCAGAAATCTGGGGGTCATGTTTGACCCTGCGATGACCATGTCTGCGCAGGTGTCCAGCATAATCAAGACCGCCAACTTCTACCTCACTAACATTGGCAGGGCCCGTAGACTGCTGACTGTCGATGCAACCAAGTTGGCAGTGCACACTTTGGTTACTTCAAGACTGGACTACTGTAACAGTCTTTTGATGGGAGTTAGTCAAAAACTCAAAAGGAGGCTAAATAACGTTCAGCGAACTGCTGCTAGCTATAGACTTATCATAAACAAACGCAAGTTCGACTCCATCACCCCGGAACTCATCAAACTACACTGGCTCCCAATTCAACAAAGAATTGACTTCAAGGTCATCATTCTCATGTTCAAGGCCTGTCATAAACAAGCCCCTGATTACATCATGGACATGCTGCAAGTTTGTGCTGGACGGAGACAACTTCGATCAAATAGCTCCTGTTCACTATACTTTGTTGTGCCAAGAACGAGTCACGTCACTTTTGCCGATAGAGCCTTCTCAGTCTATGGACCCAAACTCTGGAATAAACTTCCAAATCACATCGGGGACACAACATCTTTCAACACATTTAAGACACTTTTGAAAGCCCACTTGTTTCAGGAGGCCTACCATCAATGACTTATTTATTTCTTCTGTGCCTTAGGGCCTTTGAGCAAACTTTTGATTTAGGCGCTTTATAAATTTTATTTGATTGATTGATTGACACATGTTTACACAGCAGCACAAGGTGCCGTTGTCACCAAAGGGTTTCTCGATTGGGTTCGATTGTTATCTTCATTGAAAAAAGAAGGGCTTTAGTAACGTTAAACATATCTCTCATTCTGGTTGACAACAACCCTGTGAGCGGCACTGTCCTTACGAAACATTCTGATGCACAAATGTTTCCCCTGTTCTGGGGAACAGGTATAGTCGCATCAAAGTGTATCCATCTTGTTCTTCTGAACAACTCCACATGACCAGACCTAGGCTGGAACGGGAGACGACAACTCTGGTTCTTTTTTGTGATCGAAATCAACACTATAACCGTTATTGCGTGCAAGGTTATCAGGCAATATGGCCACAGTGTGATAAAGGTGTATACACCACACACCTGTTGCTCAGGGGCGTAGCAAAGGCATTTTCTTTGGAGGTGTCGAAGCCAGTTTGCAAACTGATAGCAAACAACACAAATTACCCCCCCCCCCCCCCGCTCTTGCTCGCTCACATGCTTTCCCACCACATGCTCAATAAACAATTAATTTATTGGTTTTGTAAAACAATAGACCTTATGAAGGGCGCCCCCATTCACAGGCAAAATGTTAATCATTTGTTCATCATGCACAAGTACAATATGCGCACACATGCAGCACGCGTACATGAACCAATAAGTGAAAAATTAGTTAATATTATAAAATGCCATCTGTGCAGTGGCGTAACTATGGGGGATTGGGTAGGGGAGACATTATCTCAAGGCCTATGTCCCTCCCCATGTCAGAATTCGGATCTCTTTTTAGAAACATAAGCCGGGCCTGTTAATTAACCCTACTTTACTACATGATACTGTCACTATGAATAACTTTACCCTGAAAATGCCATGTTTTACCATGAAATAAATAGTTCACGACAATTTCATGACGAGACAACACCATGAAATTGCCATGAAATACTCTTGGAATTCCTTCGCCGTAAAAATGCTGTGAAAATGCCAAGAACTTCTCGTTGCAGCAGCTCATTAATTCTCAAGAGCACCATGAATTTGCCGTGAAATCATCGTGGAAATTATTGCCAATATCTGAGAGGAAGAGACACTGAAATTACGGTGAACTGCTATTTCAAGGCAAAACGGATTTTCAGGGTTTTTTCAAGGTGAAGTTGTTCATAGTGTGTGCAATCCGATTGTTGTCATATAAGTTTTGGAGGTAAGGAGGGAAAGCCGCAAACCTTTCTTGGGATGATTAAGTGTCACTGTTAAGGAGTATGATACATGTAGGTTGCTCCCGCTTGTCCTGTGTAATCATCTATACTACTCAAAACAATTTAGGGAACACCGGAATAATCTCAGTTAAAGCAAGATCATTTCTTTCAGATAAACACAATGTTTCACAGAATTGATGAGTTAACAAAGAATTTAGACTTGTGTGGCAGATTGAACATGGCCATTGTGTCAATATTGCTGGTACATGACATCATTGCACATGACCCAAACCTATTTGATGTTAAAAATCCGGTGTTCCCTAAATTGTTTTGAGTGGTATATTTTAAAATCATTGACTTTTCTCGTTTTAAAGTTATACCAGAAGAACAAGTTGAAAATGATGGCAAAGATGGCAAAAGTGACATAGAGGGCAAAAGTGACAAAGATGGTAAAAGTGGCGGAAATGGGACTGGGTAAATACGACAGAGTTGGGTAAGTTATTTCTTGATAAGAAAACTGTTTTGATACTTAGGATGGGGATGGTTGCGAGTTACATTTTAATAATGTTTGGTCGTGGTACACTGACTCAAGGTTGGACAACTGTATATCCACGGGCTTCTGTCGCTACTTAATTAGAAGTATGGGGGTGGGGATATGTAGGTAGTGTCAGATCCAGGATTTTGCCAATATGGGGATACACCCTGGGTTGTACGCACATGCCCCCCACAAATTTCCAGTGCCCCCAGGTGCCCCCCACGAAAAATCCTAATAGTGCCCCCCAAAAAAAAATTTGAAGAAAAAGAAAAGGGAAACACCCATACCCCCTGGCCCCCACTGAAAATCAAGTTTGTTCAGTTGTGATGTCTTAGACATTGCAAGAATATCTTAAAATTCCAACTTTCCCAAAACTCACTACATCCTACTTTTTTCCCAAGTAATGTATGTTCGATTTTATTTTCTTATTTCAGTCTATCGTCTTGAGTCTTCTAACTCCAACTAGTTATTTTTTAGCCCACTCCTTTTTGTTTCTCCACCTTGTATCACAGTCACTATTCTCTGATCCCAATCTGAAATCCTTTTACTCTTTCCTCTTTCCCCTTTCCCCTCTCTCTTTTATCTCCACCGACCATCTCATATCTTGTCCACCGTTTTCCTTCTTTGACTTCTATTCAGCTTTAGTTTTTCCACTCTTTCTTCTCTATGTGCATAATGTATCTTTCATTTTGCCTTTGAGAAAGACCCTGCTATCGTCTTAACTGTAATTTGTACATGATTTTTTGGATTTGCATAACTGTTGGTGTACTGCTAAGCTGTCCTAAGCAATGTGATATTCCATATCAATGGCACTGCATCCCAGACATACCATGCTCGATTTGCGGCAGTGTCCCCCCAAAAATGTCCCTATACACTAACACACTATTGTTCTATTGTTAACGGACCTCCCCCCCCCCCGAAAAAAATCCTGGAACACAATGAAGACACAAATGAGAGAGGGTGCATTCTGCCACATATCGAGCATCATATATGCAGCACATCCACACAGAAAGGATCCTTTGTCTGTTCTGCATCCAAAGTAAAACATTTTTTTTTTCCATCTTATTTTTCAGGATTTGAGACCATCTCCAATTCGCTTCTGCGGGATAGTGTGATGAGAGCTTGTGAATTAAAAAGAAAGTTATCAATTTAAAATTAACACGAGTTTTGGGAGAAAACCTTGCCCCATTTATGAATATCAGAGGAATAATGAGTCAAACCAAAATAAACCACCTTTGTATTAACCAATGCAGTGCACGCCTCCATTGAATTGAAACATACCAATGGACAAGCGCAGGGGTTATTTGTAAAATAAAAAAGATTGCGTATGTTACAGTATTTAAAACCAAATAAAGAAAAACTGTTTACATTAAAACTTCATGAAACTTCAATAGTAAAAGCATGATACAGAGTGTCACGTAAACACGGGCTAGAGCTGAAATCTTCCAGGTCTACCTCACAGATTTTATGTTAATAAGGAGGAATGGGAGGAGCGTGGCACTCCCCTAAATTTAGAATTTTATTTTTTAATTGTACAAGCGGACGCAGAAAAAATAGACAAAGGGCAAATATATTCTCCAATAGGCACACTTTATTGTTTACACTGTTAAAATGGTCTATTTCATAGACCATTTAAATTTGTTTGTTTCATATTCAGAATTCCAGCGAAATAATAGAAATGGACAATATTTGTAGTGGTTTAGTTTGAACACAAAATATGTACATAGCTCGAATGAGGATTGTTTATTAAGCTTATCAGGTGTAAACTTATTGATGCATTTAAACTCAGCTGTTCTTAACCTGATATGTAATCAAGCTTTTTTTGTACAAACAAAAACAATCAAGTAAAAATAGTAAATACAAAATATATCCAAGCCCAATTGTATAAGCATTCCAACCATGCACCATTTAGTTGTTGACAAGTATGCAGGTTATAATAATTTTAGACTTTAATTTTAGATCTTTAATTTTAAAGATATCTCGAAATATATGCATGCGTTATCCCTGATGAGTAGGAAAGGCTTCAACATAAATAGACCAGTATATAAGTTTAGCAAATTTATACATTCCTAATTTCATTTGTGAAGAAAAAAATATATATATATAAACAAAAACCAAAAATCAAAGGGAAAAACAATACAAAATAAATGATGCTTTGAGAATTGTTATTCTGCACAATTATATTTTCAATATATTGAGTTTTTCTATCACCGCACAATTTCGGAAAATTATCAACAAGTGTACGTTGACTTTAAACCATATTTAAATAAATTTTAAACGTAACAATTATAGTATATTTAAATTTTCTTTCAAACCGTATGAAGAACTTATCTTTGAAAATCCTTCCTTTAAAATATCCTGTTTTAAGATTTTTAATTCACGCTCATGCAGCTGTACATTTAAAAAACAAATGTTTCAAAGTGATTTTGTTTTTGTTCTGTATAAATTGCCTGTATGGCTCGAGATTTATTTAAAAGTAATGAACTATTGGTTCCGTCCTTTGCATTTAATTAGGTCGTAGTTTTGACACAAATGGTTCATCATAATGAACTTAAAAGCTTCATGATTTAGAGCGATTTCACGATTTACACAAAAAACACAGAATCGTGGGAATGCCTAACCTCCTTCCGAGGGTGATATGCCCTCAATACGCAGCAGCAAGGTAGCCCATGGGGACGAGGTTGAAGAAAACTATGCTTCATGAATAAGCCGATTGCGAGAGTCATTTGAATAATTAAGATTGGTAGCTTTCCGTGATGAAAAGAATAAGTTAACACTGTTTGTGGTGCATGACACGATGTGATAATTCTCATTTGAGCAGTTAGAAGTTCTGAAAAGAACTGGTGGTTACAGCTTAACGTTTCGATCAGTATGCACTTATTTATCTCCTGAAGATCCAGCCATTTTAAATTGGTGCACCAGACATTATTCAAATAGAACTCGCAGAAGTATATTGGCCAAATGGACCAGGTTGCGTTCGAGTACGGACCGTTCTCCGTGGTTGCAAGACCGGCGAGAGTACACGAGCACTGATACAGACAGTATTTAAAAGGCGGGCTGCAATACGACAGGGCTTCTAGATGAAACCAGTGTGCGTGCAGGCCTTGGTCACGAGAATTGCAGGATTTTGCCGTGTTTTAACTCATAGAACGTTTCCGAAACCACGGGTAGCTGGGTCCACAGCTCAGGGGTTTATGGTACCTGTGTAATTGGCCAGGGTCTGGTGTGCCCAGGGAGTTTTTGGAGCCCCACATTTTTCTAAGGTAATGTATGCCCAGTATTTTTCGCTGTTAATGTTCATGAATGCAATACGTCTGCAAATGTGTTTTTTACTCTAGAGTATCTAGAGTAATCCACTTGAATGCACCTCAAGTGACTGCGTATGTAGCTGTAATAATTACTGAAATAAGTCCATCGATTTATTTATTATACTGGATATACTGGAGGTTCAGCCCATTGGTGCTGAACAAGCTGCCTGTCCTTGTTAGCATTGGAATGCATAGCTTTGACCAAGGCTGCTGTCTTAGTGTGCGCTAAGAAAACGAGCTACAATTTATAATTCATATTACAGGTTTTCTTTCCATAAGTATTTAATGCATTTAGCGTATTTGATGTGAGTTTGAAATTAAGTAACCTAAGCTTCAATGCTTGCATTTTTTTAATTGTATAAATTACTCAGACCGCAGCTATAAATAACATAGATGGCCGAACTGGGTAAGCACGGAAAATTATCACGGGTTTCTTTCGAAATTGCGTGAGCAATTTGTAGCCCCAATGATTGTGGAGTGTTTATTAACTCCAGAATTACCGTTATTTTATAATAATAATAATAATAATGATGATCTTCTTCTTCTTCTTCTTCTTCTTCTTCTTCTTCTTCTTCTTCTTCTTCTTCTTCTTCTTCTTCTTCTTCTTCTTCTTCTTCTTCTTCTTCTTCTTCTTCTTCTTCTTCTTCTTCTTCTTCTTCTTCTTCTTCTTCTTCTTCTTCTTCTTCTTCTTCTTCTTCTTCTTCTTCTTCTTCTTCTTCTTCTTCTTCTTCTTCTTCTTCTTCTTCTTCTTCTTCTTCTTCTTCTTCTTCTTCTTCTTCTTCTTCTTCTTCTTCTTCTTCTTCTTCTTCTTCTTCTTCTTCTTCTTCTTCTTCTTCTTCTTCTTCTTCTTCTTCTTCTTCTTCTTCTTCTTCTTCTTCTTCTTCTTCTTCTTCTTCTTCTTCTTCTTCTTCTTCTTCTTCTTCTTCTTCTTCTTCTTCTTCTTCTTCTTCTTCTTCTTCTTCTTCTTCTTCTTCTTCTTCTTCTTCTTCTTCTTCTTCTTCTTCTTCTTCTTCTTCTTCTTCTTCTTCTTCTTCTTCTTCTTCTTCTTCTTCTTCTTCTTCTTCTTCTTCTTCTTCTTCTTCTTCTTCTTCTTCTTCTTCTTCTTCTTCTTCTTCTTCTTCTTCTTCTTCTTCTTCTTCTTCTTCTTCTTCTTCTTCTTCTTCTTCTTCTTCTTCTTCTTCTTCTTCTTCTTCTTCTTCTTCTTCTTCTTCTTCTTCTTCTTCTTCTTCTTCTTCTTCTCTTATATAGCGCATTTCACATAATGTCCCAATGCGCTTTACATTATTACCCCTGATCACTGGGCCAATATACAATATACTATATATATATATTTATATATAAGCCGTTTTAAAAGGTTCTTATTTTATTCCAATGTTTTCATCATAGTATGGTCTTTTTTGCTAGTATGGTTTGGCAGCATGGTGGTTATAGTACCCTCTCTTAAGTATGATGGGTACAACACTCACTGACCAAAAGTATTGCAACATGCTTAAAATTAGCACTTTACAGTAACAGGTGAGATGATCATTTAATCTGATTTCATCGATCGTGTATTACATAATTTCCGAGCAAGAACAGTAAAAAAGAACATTGACTTCAAAACACAGGCACTTTCAAGAAGTCTTAAGTAGTGTAAATAAAATAAAATAAATTATTGTAACACAGTTCTCCAAACTGAACTTTGGTGTGTGTTGCAATACTTATGGCCAGTGAGTGTAAGTTCGAATCCACGACAGCTCACATTTGAACAAATTTATTTTTAATTATATACTACTCAAAACAATTTAGGGAACACCGGATTTTTAACATCAAATAGGTTTGAAATGTTCCATGAACTGGGATTTTCATTTGCAACCCCCTCTCTCTTTCAGTAGTCATGTCATGAAATGTGTAATCACTACATGCATCCTTTGTCATCTGTTTCATTGTGCAGTTGTTTCTCATCAATTCTGTGAAACATTCTGTTTATCTGAAATAAATGATCTTGCTTTAACAGAGATTATTCCGGTGTTCCCTAAATTGTTTTGAGTAGTATATTTTAAATTACAAAATTAAAGCATTGACAAAGCCTTTACTATATTAAAGTAATTCACGAATGTGGAGGATTTTTTTACAGGGAAGATGATTAGTCCATTTTTAGGATGCAATGCAAAGGCATGCGCCTATTGGTACGTGTAGAATGGTAATGCTGGACTGCAGAAAAAAATATCGCCGTCCATCTATTAGTTATTTTGTGTATCTGTGTATTTTTGTTTACTCATACTATAGTTGATATTTTATTTTGTTCATGTATATCGTACTATTAAATGAAAAAAAGCCGTTTGACGAGTAGCCTACATTTAGTCTATCACTTTATGTAGTCCATTAAATTTTTGTATTGCTATTTTTTAGCCAATCAGCTACGGGCGTTCTTAGAACAAACAAGTCGTAAACAAACTTACTATGAGAAATGTTTAAACTGATGCAATTTAATGAAAAACATTGACGGACCAACATACAATACCAAGAGATCTCCCTTCCTAGAATAAATGGCTGAAAATGTTTATGTTGCCAATCCGGTTGTTTCACCATCTTGAAGAAAACGGTTCTAACGATGAAGTGTGTGCACCCATACTCCAGGTACATTTTGAGTCGATTTCCATCCAATATAACAGTGTTCCCTACAGTCGATCTGCATAATTTATTCACGAATTTATTAAGTTAAAGGCTGTTTGACCTGTATTGGTCGCGCCGTTTTAAAGCTGTGTGTAAGAAACTTTGAGCGGTTTTTAAATGTAATGTTTTAAGGAACTTGATGGAAACTTACAATTATTATTTGTTATTGTTATAATTTGTTTTGATAATCAATATTAACAATTACTTGTCAATTAACACAGTTTACATTTATATGAAAGTTTGGCTGGAAACCAACAATTTGCTAAGCGATATATCTAGGAAATATGAGTTCAGTCTCATATGTCTGATTATTTCCTAAGTTATTTGTGAAGTTGTTTGGCGGAAGTACTTGACAAGTAAATTAATTAATAATAATAATAATAATGTATAGATTTATATAGCGCACGTATCCACCAACTAAGTGGCGCTCAAGGCGCATTATATTATTATCCCTGCTCATAAGGCTCATAAGGCTCATAAATCATTCCTGAAACCATCTCAGCTCCCTGGGGAGTATACAGCTCAATTGCTGCCATTTCTAGCGCATAGAGAGCAAACCATCTCTGCCTTCACAGGTACCCATTTAACCCCTGGGTGGAGAGAAGCAATTATGGTTAAGTGTCTTGCTCAAGGACACAGGTGTCACGGCCGGGGCTCGAACCCACACTCTGCTGCTGGCAACACCAGAACTTGAGTTCAGTGCGCTAGACCACTCGGCCACGACAATCCACTTTTCGTGCATTATACAACACACGGGACCTACGGCTTTACGTCCCATCCGAAGGACGAAGCAATTATGGTTAAGTACCTTGCTCAAGGATACAAGTGTCACGACCGGGGCTCGAACCCACACCCTGCTGCTGGCAACACCAGAACTTGAGTTCGGTGCGCTAGACCGCTCGGCCACGACACTCCATTTAAGACTAGTTTGTAAGAGTTTAGTTTGGTTGAGCATTTACATAATTTTTTAAAGATTGGAATTTGGAAATAACCAATTGGACTTTTGTCCATTTTGGACATATTTGTTTCCAATTGAACTTTTTGTTAATTTTTTTTTCGAGTTGGTTTCAATTTGCCGTTTTAAAAATTCATCCCAATCGGACACATTCAGATGAAGCATTTTTATTGAAACAGCTGTGTAACATAATTATTTTGTCTAATTGTACTTTTTCAAATTATTCCAATTGGAACCTTTCAATTGGTTTCACACTGCCATAAGCCTAGTTGTTCCAGTTGGACTTATTTTCAAATAAGTAAGACTAATTGCGGTTGTACCTCCAGTTCTTTTCAGAACTAATTACTACTCAATTGAGAATTTCACATGGTGTCACCGCAATTAGTCTTACTTATCCTCACCGTGCAAAACTACAAGTTTTACATATTTTCAATTGGACTGTTTTTCTCAACCTTTGTGTTAATTAAACTTAATTTGAATAATTGGATGTCTGCATGATGTATGCATTTCCACTACACACTACGCTTTGTTTATTTTAAAGTTTCACTAATTTACAATGATGAAGTTTTATATATAAAAAAAATGCAAATATCACATACAAAATGCAAAAAACAATCATTTTCACATAATTCCGTCTTCTAATTTGCATAATAGTTCCAATTCACCCCAACGAGCAAATTAAACTAACCAATTAATTGGAAGTGTGTTATTCCATTTGAAAATGAATTGGAAAATGAGATTTCCAATTGGAAAAAGGAACTTTCAACCTAAATCCAATTCAAATTACTTAAAACCAACTAATTCCAATTCAGTCCAATTGGATTTACATTTGTAATGAGTTGGTCTGTATAAATTTGGCTGAAAATAATATTTAAAACAAAATGGTTGTCAAATATCATTTATATAATGTAAACAGGGCAATAACTGTCCCTTTTCTGTGTAGATGTGTTTGGGATCACACAGCTTGCCATGTTGTTTGTATGACCAACTGTGGAATTCAGCCAATATTATGATGGGTCTGTATGGGTTTATATGCTACTCTAAATTGGGTGAGACACTGATTGGTACATAGTTGGGCATTTGTAACATATTTTGCACCGAATTCAGTTTTCGGGCCATAAAAAACACATTTCCACAATGAGAAATTTGTTTGAATTTTTGTTGTGGACTCATGACAGCAATATACATGTACCTGAGCAAAATGTGTTATTAACTCAAATGTCTGATTTAGGCTATTTTCGTGAATACTAGTCTAATTAATTTGTACAATTACCTGAATTTTAGGGCATACACATACATTTTTAAGAGGATGAAATTACCCTTTTTAAAGAAAAAAGGTTTTCTGGTAAGTATGATGTTTTTCGTATACATAATTTGGTAAGTGCATTTGTTGTCCCATGTGTTTTATTCATTCTGACGTGGAAATGGATCGTCCGTGGATGATCCATTTCAACCAATTTGTCTACATACGTTTACGTTCTCTCAAAAATTACATGTCGGACGAAATAACTAATCGTAATTTTTGTTTCCATCACCATCTTAATACTCGTAGTAAGCTTTAATATACAAAATTTGTTCTGTTTCTTTTTGGGTTATTATCAATGGTGTATACCCCCAAGTCATACAAGTGGTTTTCCAAAAATGCAAAACATAGGTCACTAACATGTAATGGTCATGGTAAAATGGAGTGCCATGGTTGAGCGGTTTGGTGCATCGGATTTGTGTTCTGATGGCAGAGTCGTCAGAATGTGGGTTCGAATCCCAACTGCAACCATGGTGCTTGTGTCCTTGAGCAAGACACTTTACCATAATTGCTTCTATCCACCCAGGAGTAACTAGGTACCTGTGAGGGCAGATTTGGTTTTGTTTGATTAGCCCTATATGCGCTGTAATGGCAGCAATTGAGCTGTATACTCCCCAGGGAGCTGAGATGATTTATGAGCCTGATGAGCAGGGGTTATAATACAGTGTGTCTCAAAAAAGAATGCAAACAAAATTTAACGGAATGCCAGACGTAGAATGAGTAACCAACATAGATAATATATAGGTATGGTTTGAAAGATACACCTTTCCACTTTAAAATGAGACATCAAACGTCCAAATCTGATAATTTTTGACAGAGTTATGAGTACTTTTCCAAGAGAGGTCAAATTGACGATGGGACCAAGTTTTTAAATGCAGTGATAATCGATTTTGTTTAGATGTGCAAGTGTTGCAATGTGGATGAACTGTTGATGATTACACAGGCGACATCGTCTCTCCATGTCTCCCATCGCTCTCCTAACAACATCTGGAGATTTCAAGTATCCCCAGAGGTAGAAATCACACGGGGTGACGTCTGGAGATCTCGGTGGCCATTCATGCACATGATTCAACGCTATGACACGGTCTCCGAACGCTTCATGAAGGCGGTCTCGGACAGCCAGTAGACGATGAGCCAGAGCGCCGTCTTGAGCCCACCACAGGCGCCTAAACACACATCGCTAAACACTATCCGTCCTCATGCTAAAAATGTTTAGCATGTAAACATGTTTACAAACTGATAGCAGGAAAGTGTTTAGAATTGTGTTTACTCGCTAAACACATTTTGTAGTCCAAGCAATTATCCACACAGAGGCAATTAGGCTACCTTTGTCCCAATGCCTAAAATTAAAAACTTGGTCCCATCGTCAATTTGACCTCTCTTGGAAAAGTACTCATTACTCTGTCAAAAGTTATCATATTTGGACGTTTGATATCTCATTTTAAAGTGGAAAGGTGTATCTTTCAAACCATATATGGTTACCTATATTATCTATGCTGGTTACTCATTCTACGTCTGGCATTCCGTTAAATTTTGTTTGAATTATTTTTTTAGACACACTGTATAATGCGCCTTGAGCACCAGTTTGGTGGATACGTGCGCTATATAAGTCCACATTATTATTATTATTATTATTATTATTATTAATTTTTAAATAATACTTACACTGAATGGGTATTAATAGTGCATCATACAGGATTTGTTTATTTATGATTTGTTTATGGTGTAAACCGAGGACCTGCTATTGTTCCCCTCTTTTGTTCCCTACGTTGTTGGACTCAAACTTGTTTAGGCATCTCCAGTTTTTCAACAGAGGACATTTGCAAACAATCGCCAACCAAGGATCTATTGTTCCGTTTTGTTAGGCCTGTCAGTCATCGGTTTACACCATAAACATGTAGTATAAACACACACCATCAACCCATTAACGAAATTAAAACTATTTTTTTAAACGAAAAGACTATGTCAAATGATATCGTCTTAAATGAATGTCTTAAATGAATGTCTTGTTTTAAATTTTTTTTAATTTTTATTATGTTACAGCGAGGGAGGCCGAGACCGAACTCGTATGTATCGGTCTCGTAATCATTGGTATCGGTCTCGTAATCATTGGTATCTTATACTGCAAGAAACACAGAGAAAATGAGAAACGCAGAGCAAAGAAGGAACGCAGACAAAAAGCGCAACCTCCTACTTATGAATCTGTTGAAAGCGACATGGCTGATGAATCAAAGTAAGTTTTGACAGTCTTAGAAAAATATAGATAATCACCTGTTTTGAATTAAACTTACTAGGTGTAAAGTTGAAATATTTCTATCTGAGGTGCTATTCGTTTTCTTCTGAAACTAATATTGTCCTCCGGAGACGTAAATTCCATATTATGAGTTTCTCGTTAACGACACCACGAAATAATCTGAAACTTTTTTTTTTTTTACATTATGAATACAGACATGTTACCAAAAGTGTATAAGGCGTACTGGCTTCAATCCATTGTAATCCCTTAGGTCGACCAATGCAGTTGTCAATTGTTATCTTTGTGAACTGACCTGATGGTTTTTAATACTTTGCTGAAGGCCAATTAGGGATTTCATACTGTCGTTTGTACACGTTTTGGGATTTGAATGGCTCACGTATGCACGTGAAAACTTTATGGTTAGATGTTTGTAAGATATTTGATCTTTAAAACAAAAATGTCTGTAGCTTTGCATTGTGAAGAGGATAAAGACAATTTGCGGTACGTGACACCATGTAAAATTTTCGATTGAGAATTTCACATGGTGTCACCGCAAATAGTCTTTACTAAATGACTGTTTTCATAAAACAAGATTAAATGTTCACATTGAAGGTATATTGTTTTTCTATTGGCACAGGACCGGTAATCACAGGTTACAGGTTAACATTTAAAGCATAGGCGTACATCTTCCCAAATCACAATAATACAATTTTTAACTATAAAAGGGAAGGTACAACATTGTTAATGTTGGCAAACTTGCTTCTACGAGTATGATTATTCTCTTTGAATCAAGATTTAAAACAACCAAGTCTCGGCTAATATTACGTGGTGTCAATCACGAAAACATTGTCAAAATGCAATAGATTTTGTAGATTCATTCTAGTGTGGAACTCTTTCCTAAATTTAAACTGAAAATTATTTATTTTCTTAAAAATTACAGCACCTCAGACAATAATATCTCAAGGGGAATAATAATAACACCATAAGCTATACACTAAGTAAGTTTTACAAACAAAAATATAAACAATTCATACGTTAATTATATATATACACCATTTTTTATTGTTTAATTACCAATCCTAATCCTACGAAAGCCCATTAGTGCCATCGCTATTTTATTTACGAGAGCAGTTATTTTTATTTTCAAGAGCAGCTATTTCTATTTTCAAGAGCAGTTATTTTTATTTTCGAGCAGTTATTTTTATTTTCGAGCAGCTATTTTTATTTTCAAGAGCAGGTATTTTTTTTTAGAAAGCAGTTATTTTTTATTTTCAAGAGCAGTTATTTTTATTTTCAAGAGCAGATATTTTTATTTTCCAGAGCAGCTATTTTTATTTTCCAGAGCGGCTATTTATATTTTCCAGAGCAGTTATTTCAAGAGCAGCTCAATGCGCTGGTTGCTCTGACTGCTTCCTTCGAGGAAGCTCCTCTCCCCTGCAAATGCATCTTGAGAGTTTCTTCTCAAGAACTGTTGCATCTGTCGAACAGAACTGTTTTCCGTTCCAGCGTCGCCCCGAAGTAGTCTAGGACAACATACTTTGTCTCTCACAGTTTCCATGAAATACCCCGCAATAACGCCAGGGTCACCATTTTTCAGAGAGGCTTCAAGCCAGAGGATCTGTCTTGAATATCCGTCGATACATCCGTTAATACAAACCCCGTAAGGCTTTAGTTTGTCATAAGAGTCCAGGTGCCACACAAAGTTTGGGCTTCTTCCGTTGTATGTCCTCTGTAGCCGCCGCCGCCGCCTTTGCTCGACTCCCTCTGTTTCTCGGCTTACCAGAATTCCATTCTGAAGGCATCTCAGGTGCATCCACCGGTAACCACAAAGTTGCCCTGAGGTACTCAACTGCCCTTCTATAAAACATGCAACATCAACGATGCCAAAGGCAAAGTTCTCGCAATTTACGGTTTAGGTTACGCTTGCTGATCAAGATATTATGTTTAGAAGCAAGTGAAGCAATTATTTCGTCATAATTAAGTCCTAAACTAAAGTAACGCCTGATCAAATGCAGACTCCGTGCGTCCGAAGCCGCCGCAGCCATGGATGATGATGGCTTCCTGAAATCGAACAGCTGTTTCAAAAAAGACAAAAATAAAGCTGCTTGAAAATATAAATAGCTGCTCTCGAAAATAAAAATAGCTGCTCTTGAAAATAAAAATAGCTGCTCTTGAAAATAAAAATAACTGCTCTCGAAAATAAAAATAACTGCTCTCGAAAATAAAAATAACTGCTCTTGAAAATAAAAATAACTGCTCTTGAAAATAAAAATAACTGCTCTCGAAAATAAAAATAGCTGCTCTTGAAAATAAAAATAACTGCTCTTGAAAATAAAAATAACTGCTCTCGAAAATAAAAAATAACTGCTCTAGAAAATAAAATAGCGATGGCACTAATGGGCTTTCGTATAATCCTAACCTTTAAACTAAATCATTATTTATTGCGTTAACATTTATGTTTTACAAAAGAAATACAACTAAGATAACAAACAATATTAACGATAGTTCTACGGTATATTTTATTTTATTTTTAGATGCAAGTGCAGGAACAACTGAAGAACTGCCTTCTGACTCCCACATTCTCGTAAATCTTAATTAAGTGGCACTGACCTTAGTCATAAAATCTTAACAATCTATTACCTAAATTACGGCCACGGGCGATTTGTTCATATTTTGCATAGATTGGGCCATAAACAACAGTTTTTCAACATTGTCCACGATTTTAAGCAAACTGATGCGACTCTTGAGATATTTTAAAGATCAGTTAACACTATCAGGCCGGGGATGGTCGATGTGCCCCTATAGTATTTTTAATGTATATTCTCAACACTTCTACTAATCGCGTTCAAATGTTCAGACTTTTTCGTAACCAATCCCTTCGGACCCCTGAAAGAAAGAAAAAAATCACTGACGTCAGAGTGTTCATTGTTGCCATGGCCGTCACCGATCTCTGTCATGTAGCTCAGAAGTGGAGTCAGTCTTTTTGTCAGTTTTTGAGGCGGGAAGTGGCAGCAACCCAAGATTTAAAATAATTTCTTATTATTTATGTTCCCTGTAAAAATGTTCAGGAATGAAAGATGGAACACAAGTGTCACATATTTGGCAGAAAAATTGTGTTCTTTTGCCCCATGTACAACACTATACGGTGACATATTAATTTGTATAATTATTAGATTGCCTTTGGAATTTTGAATATTTTAAAATTGTCTATAATTATATAATCCTTGTGCATGTTGATGTCACGTTTCAAACTTTTAAATGCCAATCTGTGCTTGTTCTAATATTTTAACACTATTTGGTCTATAATGTAAATTTGCATGTTCATGAGCAAATCAGTGTCACAGCGGGATCAGATGTCACGTCGTGTACATACAACTTGACTGATTTTACCCAAATCAGTTCTGTTACAAATCAGTTCTGTTATAATTATTTTTTGTTTGTCTAATTTACTGAATGTCTGATTACCAATCAGTAAACTGTTTCAGGTAAGCACTATTTTCTTGGGCAAGGTTTTGGAGTTTGGATTCTTTGCATATTTAATGTTGCTGTGACACTGCAGAGCTAGTTGCTGTTGTGCATCCACAAAGCAGCGCCCTCATGTGTCAATGATAAACAAGTATTTAAAAAAAGTTTAAACTGTATAATCAATTTTCACTCAACGTAAAAAAATAGACTTCTCATTTCATTTAAACTGTTAGTGTGGACATTTGTCTAAATATGTATAAACATAAAATTGCGTTAAGGTTTTCCTAATTTGCCAAGGCATTGTTATTCGATTTATTGTTATTTTATATATATATATTATATTGTTATTTTATATATATATATATTATATTGTTATTTATTGTTATTAGATATAGATTAATAATACTAATGGATGTAGCACACTGTAGTACATGTATATTATGGTGTGTTAGGCCTACAAGTGATCTTCATGCTGAATGTATTAATACAATATTGATACGCAAATTTAAATATAGGCCTATTACAGGACTTTAATTTACGTTGTTAATTTTATACATGGGTTCATAGTTTTTGCAAGCGTAGAAAAAGCGCAATTCTTGCAGAGCGTACATTATATACCAGTGATTATGTGTTGGCAAAACACTGAATGATTGTCGCGTTAATGTATGTACAGCAAGTATCCTGAACCAATTTTGTAATAAATTTAATTAATTAAGGAGTATGTATGAATTAAATGTAAAATTGTTTCAATAGTTTTATATGAACATTTTATGTGATACATTATAATGTGCTCACACAACGTATGAACTATTATTATGCATAGTGTATTGATGATTGCATAAAGCAGCTTCACAGTTAAATTGTGACATGATTACAGTTAGGTAAAACTTGTAGCTTTGCATGGTGAGGAGGATAAGTAAGACTAATTGCGGTGACACCATGTGAAATTCTCAATTGAGTAGTAATTAGTTCTGAAAAGAACTGGAGTTGTACCTCCAGTTCTTTTCAGAACTAATTACTACTCAACTGAGAATTTCACATTTAGTCTTACTTATGATTACAGTTAAAATACACGTAAATGAAATGTCAGCTATGGAAACAGCAGTAAAATCATTCTGACAGTAATTTGGTAGTTTTATCAATGTTGTACCTTTCCTGGAACAAATTAGCCAGTAAGGGATGGTAAAGCATACGTGCACTAATATTGAAGAACACCCAAATTACACAAGAAATCTTAATATTAAATGCATTTTAAAATTGAAAGCCGATTGAGCTTTCAGAAATTAAATTTATATTTCTGCATATATCGTGTCCTTTTCCCCGATACAACATAGTTTACAATATAACATAGCTCCAACTACTAAATGCTTAAAGTTAGCACAAGTGTAATTTGTGTATACTAATACTATTGGTGGCTTTCTTACGTTTCGTAAATTAGAAGTGTTAATTTGTATTTGAATTTCAAGGTAGGTTATATTTATTATTCCATGCACTACGGTACCTGTAAAAGCTGGGGATATAACTAACTATCAGTCGTCAGTGGTGTTTAAAAATAAGGTGACACCAATGATGTAAATCTTACAACCCTCATATTTGTGGAGTATATTAAAGGTGCAATATCGTCAAGATCAACAGGGCATGGAATCGGAGTACTATTTTTCACTCATTGACATGTTAAGGTCATATAACCATTGCTGCTGAATAAATGAGCCACTAATTTTAAGTCAGTGTTAATCTCAAACTAGGACACTGATTCCATGCCCTGTTGAAAAAAAGTTTGCTCCGATCACGATGATAGTGTCCCTTTAATAAACTATTTCGCACCCAATTTTTCCCGAAATGTTCCGATCTCCCACGAAAACGTCCAGCACTGTTGGTTGTCACAGCACAATTTGCACGTACCAGACTTACCATGACACCCTAACATACACGAACAGATAAACAACAAACCTGTGAAAGTCCCAGATATCGAAAAAGAAAAAAGATTTTGTATAAATAGCAACAGGTCATCAAACAAGAAAGGATTCAATTATGTTAGCTCGAAATCTGGCATTAACTAAGGCCTGTATTGAAAAAAAAAACTTTATTGAGGGCCACCTGATCATTATGCAGATAATTAAGGGTTACGGATTTTAAGTGGAAAATGTCTATATACATCGTATTATTACAATTTAAAGAGAGTAGTAACTGTATTGTGGCGCTTGTAAATGCACCACTACACGGTGTAGTAGGTCAACGAACTTTCTGTAATTATTCCTTAATTAACGGGAGAAAATTTTTAATCCTTCGTAAGTTCCTTTGGATCCCCATTAGACATACTGTGTTAGAAGCTTAAAGTACTGGGAAAATTTGTTCACCCCTTTAAGCCAGCCGCAAGTGCCATGCCTGAGAGGTCCCTATGGGATTTGTGTACAAACTGCCTTAGCCTTGGGGGTCACCAAGGTCATAAACACACCGGCTGATTACCATCAGATAACATGCCTGCAGCGGTCTGGGAGACATATCAAATGGCTCTGTGATGGCATTTGACAGGCCTGATGTATTTCGACCAATAAAATACGTCTATGTTGGGGGCGGGGGGGGGGTGTGGCTGATATTGGGGGATGGCAATTTGGGGGGGGGGGTCGGATGGCGGTATCTGAGTGATCGATCATAGCAGGTGGCTTTTTATGAATGGGCAATGGGTTTGTATATATTGCAGCATGTATATATAGTAGACTGGACTACTATTGAGTAAAAAAAGTACAGGTTTTGTGTTTAAAAATGAGTTTTTTTTTGGTTTTTTGGGGGAAAATGAGATTTTTTAGTATTAATTAGTAATTATCTTTCTAAGAAAAACATAAAAATTTACAAAAACATTTTTTTTGATAGAAAACATCTCTAGACCCTCTGAAACAAGATAAAATTAATAAAATTGGGAAAATCAGTTCATTTACCCATGTAATTAACGATTTACAACCTACTACACGGTGTAGTATAGGTGCTGAGGTTCCGTATAAATGAATATCAAACGAGCCGCAGGGTTAAATTAATAAAAATAAAAGGTGTTTCACGAAAAATGTTCAGTGCACCGTTTTTCTGCTGTCTTTTGAATAATCTGTTAAAGTCCATGGACAATTATGACCATTTCTCTTTATTGCCACTATCGAATTAAGACCCAGAATAAGGGATGAAAATATTGATTCAAGTAATAAATAAGTACCAAGTCAAACAATGTTTCAAGAAGGTGACAGGCTGTTCCCCAACACTTACACATGGGCAACAAATAGTGTGTATATGCAATGTCATTGTTCATTCATTTTATTTTCTCCAGTTTTGAAAATAAATACAATAATAGTTAACAAAATACAAATAAGTAATAATAATAAAATAATAATAATGAAACTTATAAAGCGCCATCTATCTAGAAACCTAATCCGAGGCGCTGGTGATAATGAAAAAGACACAAAGATATGGAACATTAGATAAACAAAGATAAATACATGAAACAAAATGCACAAAATTAACATTCATTATAAGCTTGCACAAAAAGGTAAGTTTTCAAAAGTTTTTTGAAAGAATTAAAATTGTCACACAGTCTTAAACTTTGTGGAAGCATATTCCAAAGGGATACTCAAAAGTAATACTCAAGAGGGGTCCACTATTAAAGGTCCTATGAAATAGGTGTTTTTTTTTCATTGTATGCAATAAAGTATGCCTACTGGAACATATATTTGACATTTGTAAATTTTTCCCCTCACGTTTATACTATACAAATATTAATTTTTAAATTTAGGGGGTGCTTTTTGACACGCCCATACCCCTCATTAACATAAAATTCTTGACGTACACTGAGGCAATTCCCGATCCGCGATCCACAGCACTTGCCCAAGTATGCGTCGTATACAGCGTAGTGCACACTTCACCGCTGCACGCAGAGCGACAAGAGGGTTGCGCGCATGCGCCTTTTTCTGCTCTGTATAGCGCCCTCTATTGGTGTTGTTTCACCAACTTTAAACAAGGTCGCGTCTTTTGAAATTTGGCAAGTCGACTGGAGGTGTACGATCAAAGTGAGTGAAAAATGCCAAATGACCTCAATGAACAAAGATCACACATCAATCTACAGTCATGGCTTTAGAAGATGTCACGTTTTTGGGTGAATTCATCGAAACCCGAAGAGTAAAAAGCGTCTTCAATGTGCATCAAATATTGAGCATATTCCGTTAAATTTTACAGATCGAGAGAAGCTAATTATTGGTCCATTTTTGACGTTATTGTACGTCTTTCATGAATTTTTTTCTTGAAAAATCAAGCATAGGAGGGTAGATACACTCACGAAGAACAGTTTCATGGTGATTATACCTGAGCAAACCCAAGTAATGGCCTCTGGGCAGCAATTCAAAAAAGGTGAAATATTGCTATTGATTACATCTTCGCTGTTTAAATAATGGATTTGGAGTGCATAGAAAGGAAAAAAAAACTTAAATTAATTTAAAATGGAAGAGTGAACAGAATATATGTATTAAATATTGGTTCATATTGGCTTATAAACTCAAATCATTCCCCGTTTTTTTATATTCTAACGTTATAAAAAAAATATTTAACCCCCTTACAATGAAAACGCCCACAATCTAATCCGTGTGTGTATATGCACATGCACGCATACACAATGATGTCATCCCCAAAACCGTAATGGGTTCCCCAGAAATCTTTTGTTTAACAACGCTAAAGCCGCAGGGGAATCCCACCGTTTAAAAGTTAGCTACTGGGTTTGCTCAAATAATAAAGTAATAATTAGTTAAAATAAGAGTTCTTTCACCTATCATACTTTTTACGTCTCAAGGAAAATTCATCTTCAGGAAGAAAATCCGCTTTGAAATATTACCTTTTTCAGCGTGCGCGCTCTTGTCAAGGGCCAGAGTTGTGCACACAAAACATTCGCGCGTTTGCCCATATTGCTGTAATGTTAGTTCAATATTTGCAGACGACATATTCTTTCTAATCCTATTGGTTAAAAATTATCTTTGAAATTAATTTTCAGTATGTAACAGGCGTTTTTATCAATGAACTCCACGACGGAAAAAAAGTAAAGGGCACCGCATGAATATGCATTTTTGTATGACCCTTCACAATTCTCGCGCATGCGCCCAAACCGCATGTCGCCTGCAGAGCATTTTGAACAGCGGTGACTTCGAGCAGACATGCTTTCAACGGGCCTTCACAGCCAGCTCGATATGGCTTATGAGGCCATGCTGCTACCAGATGCAATTCCAACGATATTCCCGCTAAGTAAGAAGGCTGTGAAGGCTCCAACGAAGAAGAGAGGTGTTTTTTTTTTAAACGAGAAAGACTCGGGGTAAGTTGCCACTTAGTAATACTCCCATGCATAACCCAGTCCACTTCCGTGCATTGTACTGTGACGGGGACAACTCGACCGTCTATAATTATTAGACGGTTATCCTATCAAAGTCTGGCACCAAACCATACCGCCTAGCTCCGCGAGTGTAAAATTCTCTGCGTTTGTGTACGTCACGAATGTTTCGTTAAAACTTCGAAAATTCGGGGGGTCAATTTCTGATTATTAGATAAACATTTAGTAATCCAGTAGTATGTTAGATGGGGGTCCTGGGCCACCTACTTCAAAAATCATTTTTGAAAATTATTTTTAAGGGAGATTCCCTTTCATGACGTCATTAAAAGGCGACCCCGTCAAAAAATATGTCAGATGGGGGTCCTGGGCCACCTACTTAAAAAATGATTTTCAAAAACCATTTTTAAGGGAGATTCCCTTTCATGACGTCATTAAAAGATGACCTCATCAAAAAATCGATGGGGTCATTAAAACCGGAGGCGGTTTTGAGTGTATTTTTAAAAACTATACTTATAAAATTGAGATAATAAAAAAATTAAAAAACAAAAAAATATTATATTGTTTAATAATAAAAGATGACAACGAAATATTTATCAAAATACACATTACCAGAATTGAAAGAGTTTGCACGAGAACACATTGGTCGAATAGTTCTAGTGCAAAACAACAAGAATAAAGTAGATAAACGTAGTTATTACAACGCGGTGAAAAAGTATATACAACAGCAAAAACAAAAACCATTGTACAAATTAAATTTAGTCGAACTGAGAGAGCGTATAGCGGTTGAAAATATTAAGCTGCCACCACGCGGCGCGGGTAAAAAAGGGCAATTGATTAAGAAAGACTACATCAACACCATTAAAAGGTTTCATGGTAAAGAAGAAGAGTTGAGGTTTAACCCACCAAAAGACGGTGGAAAATATTTACGCGAACGAACGATGATTGTTCCGATAAATCACGGCAAAGAAAAAGATTTGAACATTTTTTCACAAGCGGTAAAACCAAAGATTATTGCCAAGTTGCGTGAAGACTTGAAAGAATTTAACGCGTGCAAGTTTATGATATACGTACGCATTAAATTACTTAAAGTAAAACAAAATGGTTCGGTCGATGAAGCTGAGCCAAATTTTCATAATAATAAGCAAATTGTTTTATTAAATTTAGACGACATTGAAGATATGCTCGTTACTGTTTTTTCGCAAATTTCTGAAGCTTTAGAAAAATATACGAGAGAGGGTTCTGGATGGGAAATAGATAGAATTATTGATATGAATCTCACCGTCGCGAAATATAAACCTTTTAAAGGAGGTAGTTATATCGAGCTATGCGACTATATAAAAAATAAAAAGCGTGCATCAACGTTAAAAACAACGATGATAATTGTTTGCGATGGGCTTTGCGTAGTGCACTTTTTCCCGCGAGCGATCATGTTTATAGAACGAGCAAGTACCCAATTGAAGATGGTTTAAATTTTAACAACGTCGAAGCACCAACTCCTATTAGTCAAATTAAGCGAGTAGAAAAACAAAACAACATAGCGATAAACGTTTTTGGTTGCGAGTTAAAATCGATACTAGTTTACAAACTCAGCGAACAACCGGCGGATCTGGATCACATAAATTTATTATTGATTCACAAAGAAGCTATATCCCACTACGTTTACATAAAAGACGTGAATAAATTACTTTACGATCAAACGAACCACAAAGAACGTAAACATTTTTGTTTGAGATGTTTGCAAGGTTTTTCGACGGAATCGTTTCTCGAAAATCACGTAGAAATGTGTAAGGGAATAAACGACAAACCGACAAAAATAGTTTTACCAGAAAAGCATAAAAACGACAAGGTAAAGTTTATAAATTATCATAAAAAGATGAAAGTTCCTTTCGTAATATACGCCGACTTTGAGAGCATTATTAATATTAAAAAGATTGTTGACGAGAACTCTACCAATACTAAAAAACTACAAGAACACATTGTTTGCGGTTATTCGTACGTTGTTGTAAAATGCGATGGAGAAAGTAGTTTTCCCTGTACGTACAGGGGAGAAGATGCGGCTAAACATTTTTTAAACGAATTACAGAAAGAAGAAGAAAAGATTAATACGATATTTAAAAACCCTAAAAAATTAAACATGACTAAAGAAGATGTAGAAAATTACAACTCTGCTAGCGAGTGTTGGATATGCGAAAAGAATTTTTTTAAAGACGATAAGGTAAGAGATCATTGTCACATTACCGGAAAGTATAGAGGCGCGGCGCACAACTGTTGTAATTTAAAACTAAGTTTAAAACCAGACAAAACTTTTATTCCGGTCGTATTTCATAATTTACGAGGATACGACTCTCATCTCATTATGCAAGCTGCCGGTCGTAGCAAAGGAAATTTAACGTGCATCGCAAACAATATAGAAAAGTATATTTCTTTTAGTATTAATCAACTACGGTTTATCGATAGCGCTCAATTTTTACCAGCTTCGCTAGACAAACTCGTGAAATCAAACGATTCTTTTCCAATTACATCAAAGTTTGAACCTGATTTAAATTTTTTTAATCTTATTAAAAGCAAGGGTATTTATCCTTACGAACACATGGACTCTTTCGAGCGCTTCAAAGAAACACAACTTCCTTCTATAGAATCTGTTTACAGTAGTCTAAACTGTCAACACATTACCACCTCTCAATACGAGCATGCTAAAAACGTTTTTAGCAAGTTTGATTGTAAAAATTTAGGAGATTATCACAATTTGTACGTGCGTACCGATACTTGCTTATTGGCGGACGTGTTTGAAAACTTTCGCGCTACTTGTACGAAGCAATACGGTTTAGATCCTGCTAATTATTATACGAGTCCGGGTCTGAGTTGGGACGCTTTGTTAAAACATTCGAAACAAACTTTAGATTTGTTTACGGATGTCGACATGCATTTGTTTATAGAAAAAGGCACGCGAGGAGGAACGTGCATGGCGAGTAAACGATACGCTAAAGCAAACAACGTATATTTAGACGACTACGATTCATCGAAACCGTCGAGTTACATTATGTATTTGGACGCGAACAATTTATACGGATACGCCATGAGTCAACCTTTACCGACTGGTAATTTCAAATGGTTATCTCAAGAACGAATTAACAGACTCGAGAAGCGAGGATTTAAAAACAATAAAGGATACATTTTAGAAGTCGATTTAGAATATCCAACTAGTTTACACGATTCGCATAACTCGTTTCCACTCGCGCCAGAGTCGTTGATAGTACCGAAAGAATGGATGAGCGACTATCAACACGAGTTGCTAACCGGCAAGCCGGCTCCAAACGTTACTAAATTAGTTCCCAATTTATACGACAAACGCAACTACGTGATTCATTATCGTAATTTACAATTGTATTTGCAACTCGGTATGAAACTAACTAAAATTCATAAAGTTTTAGAATTTGACGAAGCACGTTGGATGAAATCGTACATTGATTTAAATACGCGATTAAGAAAAGATGCAAAGAGTGATTTTGAAAAAGATTTGTTTAAACTCATGAACAATTCGGTTTTTGGTAAAACGATGGAAAATGTACGAAATCGCATTAACGTAAATTTGAAGCGATTAAACGACGAAAAAGCGGAAAATCAAATTCGTTCGCTCATCGCGAAACCAAATTTTGCTGAGGCTAGGATTTTCGATAATGAACTAGTGGCGATTCACATGCACAAGACGAAACTCTTATTAAACCGCCCCGTCTACGTAGGAATGAGTATACTGGATTTATCTAAAGCTTTCATGTACGATTTTTATTACAATCATTTAAAAACAAACTACGATTGTGAGTTGATCTACACGGATACGGATAGCTTGTTGCTCGAGATTAAAACGCAAGACGTGTATAAAGATTTATGTAAAAACAAATCTTTGTACGACTTTTCAAATTATGAACAACAACATTTTTTACATTCTGAAGTTAATAAAAAAGTGATTGGTAAAATGAAAGACGAGTGTGCGGGAACTCTAATTTCTGAAGTTGTGTGTTTGAGACCCAAAATGTATTCGATACTTTTATCGGACGAAAAACAAATAAGAAAAGTTAAAGGAGTTAAAAAACAAGTTTTAGAACAACAAATTAAACACGATCGTTATAAACAAGTTTTATCGTTTAAAAATACTCTACATCATAATATGAGTTTTATCAAACACGAAAAACACAGATTATATACAACGCAAGTAAATAAAATATCGCTATCTCCTCTAGACACAAAGAAATACATTTTAGAAAACGGAATAGATACTCGTTCTTACGGTCATTACAGTCTCACCGTTTAACAACAATTACAATTACAATTACAATTACAATTACGATCTCTTATGCAGTTACGATCTCTTATGCATGGTTGGAGGATTTTGTGTATCTCGAGGAATAATTTGTAATTCTTCTTTTACAAAACTACGAGCGGGACCTCCTTCTAAATAATACAAGATGGGTTGATTCGCGCCTTTAATAGTTTTAGATATTCTATAAAATTGTATACTCCATATAGGGTCTGTGGCTCTTCGTCTAGTATCTTTTTCGGCTTCACCGGGCGCGTATAAATACCGAACTACGCTGTTTCTCGGAATTCTTTTTTCGTTCTTTGCAACAACTGGCGAGGCCGGATTTTGCTCGACGCTATGTAATTTAATAGCGTCTTTAGGTTTCGAGTTAATTAGTCGCGTCGTCTCGTTGTTTAACGCTTTCACGACTAGAGGTAATCTTTTAACCCATTCTCTGTTTCTCGTATCGGTCGCTATTTCTTGCGCGTATTGATGTGAAAATAATCTTTCGCTCAAAGTTCTATTAAATCGCTCCACCATACCCTGAGCTCTGTGATTACCGACCTCGCTTCTTTGTATCGAGACATTACGTTTACTCATCAGTACGTTGACGCTACTCATAAATTCTTTTCCGGGATCGACTTTTATAATTTTAGGCCAAGTTAATAAAGACCGTTTATACATTTTCTCAAACGCATTACTGACTTGCGTAGCTGTTTTATCGGTTAACGGTTGTGCTTCTTTAAATCTACTGGCTTCATCTACAACGGTTAACGCGTATTTGTACGTAATTCTACCAACTACATCGTGCGGAAGAAACAGTAAATCCGCTTGATGAACCTCGTTTGGTTTTTCGAACGTACTATTTGATGAAGTTGGTCTTGGAATATATTTAGGATAGGGTAAATAAATTTGCCACAGCGCTTGCTTTTTTATCCATCGCGAAACTAATTTTACATTTACCTTAGTTTCTTTAGCCAGCTTGTTGATAGCGTCGAAACCTTTGTAATATCCTCCCGGACTATAATAAGCGTTTGAAAGTTTTAGCTCATTCATTTTAATATTGTACAACATATTTTTATTCATTAGTATTTTTAGGCATGAGCGAATCTGGTAAAATTCCTCGTTTAACTAACGCCATTTGAGTTCCACCGGCTAATGCGACTGTCACGGTGAGTTTTAACCCATCTTTTGCACTAAACTTTCCCAAGTTGGCTGGTTCTACGCTTAATGCTTTTTTACTGATCATGCTGTATAAAACTATAAAAACTCCAAAAACAAGGCTGTGATAAACCGAATCTGCGATTGTTTTCGTATCTATAGGCATTGAAGACATGTTTTATAATCGTTTAATATAATATTTAAAAAAAAACTTTTATTCCATTTCAAAAACAACTCGTTGTTCTCTAGTTATCGGTGGTGAAACGCTAGCGGGTTCGTTTTTAAATGTCGTAGTTGGTTCTCCAATCGTAGTTGGTTTACTAAACAAGAAATAAGCGATACCTCCGATAGCTAAACCAATAGCTATATAATAGTAGTAACTCGTCGAGTTGTTTTCTTTATAACTCGGCGCTTCTTCGGTATCGCGCGTTTTAACGCTTTTAGCGGGTTTAGCGAGTTGTAGTTTTTTCTTTTTGTTAATTTCGGCTAGTCTTTTCCCAGCCGCGACTCTGTTTGGGTTTTTTTCTTTTCTAGTCGCTGGTTGGGTTACGGTCTTTGGCGTTGAAGCTTGCGGTTGCATCGGTTCCGGTTGCTCGTTCGTTTCCATCGCTTTTATTATCTACGCAAGATTCTTCTTTTCTTTTTAAATGTTTTGCCGTAATTAACGAAGCGCTGAGAGGCGCAATCAACATACCGTACTTGTAATATATTTCGCACGCTACGGTACTAAGCATGCTCGAAATAAACGGATCTTTTTCTAAATCTGAAATTAATTTACCTTCGTCGTCAATTTGAAATCGATGACCGTACAAATCTATACGATTTAAACTAAATCCTAATAGTTTAGCGTATAGCGTTAGAATGGCGCTACCTAAAGATTGCGTTATATCACGACCCAACCTGTTTTCGTATTGCGTGAGTAATACATCTCGCTCTTGCGTACTCAACGATTCAATATCGCTAACGCTATACTCTTTACCAAAAAACTTGATAGAATCTCCTCCAGATACGACCGATAAAAGACGTTTATCTCGTAGTTTTTGCTTCAATAGTAACGCATCGTCGTTTATATCGGGCGTTGCGCTTAACGTGGGTGGATTTTCGGACAATATTTTAGCAACTTCTTCCATTTATTATAAACGTTTACAGAATAATTTGTTAAATTTGAAAATATATATAAAAACCAATAATTAATTTTAGGTAACCAATCAGGCTTTTGTTTTAATAACAATATGTCGTTTAGCTCGGTTTCGTTAGCGTCACAATAGTAAGGGTGACTTGAGTTCCATTTATATGATCGTTTTATAATTTATACGAGTAATTGCTGACGACCTACGAGTAATTGCTAACGACCTGTGAGTAACCTATGAGTAATTGCAAAGTAACCTACGAGTAATTACCTAACGACCTACGAGTAACCTACGAGTAATTGCTAACGACCTGTGAGTAACCTATGAGTAATTGCAAAGTAACCTACGAGTAACCTACGAGTAATTACCTAACGACCTACGAGTAATCGCCAAACGACCCTTAGTCACGTATCTCATAATTGGTAGGTTGATCCGTTTTTAAAATCAACTTGCGATGTAAAACTCGTTTTAGTTGCTCGCGCGCTAAATCTCGTAGCTCGACCGTTGGAATAACATCAT
The DNA here is from genome assembly GCA_029582265.1 of Zoroaster sp. YZ-2022. Lineage (NCBI taxonomy): Eukaryota > Metazoa > Echinodermata > Asteroidea > Forcipulatida > Zoroasteridae > Zoroaster > Zoroaster sp. YZ-2022. Next base: position 5,088,138 of record CM055818.1, on the reverse strand, counting down.
TTTCTCGAAGACAATTCTCGTACGAGTCTCTATCTTTACAATAAAATAAACACACCCATTTGAGTTGTTCTCTAACGTCTTTCAATACGCTATTATATTTTTGCGAAAGGATCCAACAGCTGTGCCGTGCGTGTCTACCGCTAAAAGCGAGGTTGGTAATCATACATTTATTATTCTCGTCGTATTTTTTATAATGCAACTGTTTATTAGCGCTGCAATCGTCGATAATAAACAACGTTTCTTCAGATTTGAAAGCGTCGCTGTAAATTTGTATAGCCCTATTCAGCGAGATATCGTTTAAATCGTTAACGTGTACGTTATCGTCGTTTAAGATCCATTTTCTATTTTTGTACGTGTCGTTATCGAAAATGGTGGGACATAATATAACGATATTTTTAAAATGTTTTAAATATTCTTTTTCCAATAAATTTAAAACAAATTCAGTTTTTCCGCATCCCGTTTGTCCGCAAATTAACGCGGCGTGTGGATATTTAGGTAACATTTTCTTTTAATATTAAACGTTTTTTAATAATCGACGGATTCAAAACGTGAGTTTCTTATGTTTAGTTGCGCGTCCATGATGATAAAAGTATACATGTTTAGTTCACCCGCATTATTTTCCGATTCTTTTTCCATTTGAATAGTAATTCCTTCGGATAAGTTTTGTACTCGTCTTCCGCTTCCGTGTAATTTATTGTCTGTGCTCGTTCTCAAATCTAAAAATAAACCGTATCGATTTAGTAAATAATCAGGTAGTTTAACGTGAGCCAAGTCTAGAGCTTGCACGACTTGAATAGCGTGTTGTTTTCTCGAATCACCAAAATATTTAGAAATGTCTTCATAATGTTGATACCTTCTCATTCCGTGCGCGTAGAGTTGATTGGGACCGCCTTCTATGGTGATCGAAACTTTATCGATTTTCGGGTTATAAAACTTGTTGCTTTCTTTCGCGGTGGTTTCTTTAAACAAAAACAATATTCCTTTCATACTTTTTGCCGGAGTATTTAAATTTATATTCCACATCGTATCGCGTTTGCTCAACACAGTCACGCTCTGTCTCAGTACGCGATCAAACAATATACTCGTTCTGTTGCTGTATTGATTTCTAATCATTCGAGCGAGTTCTGGCATATGAACTACCTCGTATTCTAAAGAAATCCCGCTTACGATATATTTCGCATTATCATCGGTACTTTTAATCACTTTACTAAATTTATTAAACACGAGTTCGTAAGTCAATCGATCTCCGATGCCCGATTGATAGTAGGGTTGATGATCCGTCAACAATTCAAAATCGAGCGGAATGTAATATCTATTTTTATACGTATCCGCGACGGCTTTATCTTTTCCGTCGTTTGCCGCAACATCTTTATCGCTAGCGTCCATTCTTAATTTAGTCACGTTTGCATTTTCGATTCCTTGATACGTCAAATTCTCACGTTGATCTTTAGTTAACCATTCGTCTTTGTAACAATTGAATACATCCGCATCGTCTAAACTAAATATTTCATTTCCTTCCATTTTAATAATTATATTTTTTACGATACATCTACCTATATTTTGTATCAACGTTCTCGTATCGTCATCCGCGCTATTATAAAATGGCGGAAGGAGGTGATGTTCCGATGGAAGATTTTAACGTTGATGATATGTTTACCGATGACGAAGATGATGAAACAACAACTTGGTTCGATACCGAAGAAGGAAAAGAAAAAGAAAGAGACCTCGAAAGAAAAGAAGATAGAGAAACACAACGAGAGATGGAAAAAGAAAGAGTTAAAGAAATAAAAGATAGCGGTACTTCAAAGCAAATAAAAGAACTAACTAAAACATACGCCGATGATTTTTACGCGAGTATAGGGTACGAACCAACTGCGAAAGACTACTCTAATTTTAAAATAAATAAAGAAAATTTATTAGTTTTTAAAAAAGGTTTTAAAGAAGGTTTTAAAGAATTAGTTTTGACTAATTTAAAAGATAAAACTAAATTAAAAAAATTAACTACCATCGTTGATAAATATGGAATCGATTTTGTAAGATCAGGTTTAGGTTTAACCGATTATAACCGAAAACCATTACAACCGCGCGAACAAAAAGTAATAAACGATAATTTCGATGAGGTGGAAGAAGCGCAAAGGCAACCTACCGTTGTTGTCGATGAAACGGTTCGTCGTAAAGAAGGAGATTTACCACCAACACCGCTAGACAAAGTAATAGAAACTAACGATGAAACAATAAGAGTTCTTTCAGAAAACTCTGATTTAAAGGATAGTCACGATTTAAGAACTTTAAAAAGCATCGAAAAATTTATGAAAACGAAACGGGTCTCGTATATAGTCGTAATATAGTCGTAATATAGTCGTATATAGTCGTATATAGCTAACGTATTATCTAAACTAGGAGCGAAATCTTTAGCCGTTTTACCAGCTATTATCGGTAGTATAGTAAGTTGGTTATTTAAAATAGCTTCAAGCGTCGTTACGCTCGCAGTGGAACATTTATGGTTAACCTTGACAGCGGTTGGTGCACTAGTTTTAGCTTATACGCAGAAAATGTTAAAATAACAATTCGTAAATCATAACACCTAGTCCGGTTAAAATCGCAAAACCGAGTATTAAAGCACTTTTTTCTTCTTCATGATCGTCTTCTTTTATTGCATCTTTACTATTTAGAGTTGGTGCAGTTTCTAAAGAGTTGCCAACGATAGACGTAGTTTCAAGAGAATGTGATACACTGTAGAAGGAATTGTAAAATCATTAGATTCTTGTACGTGTTCAGTTGTCGGTGGTGTTGTTGATTGTAAAGGTAAAATAGGAGGAGCAACGGGTGTCGAATTCGTATTTAAATTTGAACCTAAAGATAAATCACTCGTCGCTATTAATAAATTATTATTGTATCCGGCGTACGTTCCTATTCGTAAATTCATATCGCTCGGCATCATGTATAAATTTTCTCCGATGGCAAAATTTAATTGCGAACGAGCGTATTGTAAAACATCTTGATATCGTTGAATGCTGGTTTGTAGATCAACCGGGGAGTCAATTTCTGCTTCGGTTATATTTATAAATTCACGTTGCGCGTCTAAACCGGTACCACCCGCTAAAAATGAGCTTTTTGCTTGCGCTTGAGCTCCTAAAATCGCGTAAACGTACGTTCTTATAGAATCGTTAATTCGTTGCGTGCCGACGCCCGTAAAACCTACAGACACGCCGATTATAAATTTTGACCAAGCGAGCTCGGTAGAAGATTGTAAAATGTAACTTACTCTTATAGTGTGTTCTTTTCGATTATGCACTCCGTCGTCAAAAGCCATTCTTTTTTCACCAGCTTGCCTGGGATCGTTTAGAGAAATAAGGCCAGTGGTGGGATTTAAAATAGAATTGTCGTAGTTGTGATCGGGCACGGGTTCGTATCCTCTTCTTCCGATTTGATGCCAATAATAAGCGGTACCTAATCCATCGCTGTACGCATCGACTCGTTGTTTCCAATTAGTGTTTTGCGAAAGGTGAAATTCTTTACACAGGTTTTTATACGCGCTCATGTCCACATTGTTATCGAGCGCGTTAAAATAATTTTGAAAAGATGTGGGGCAACTCATTTCTTTGAGTAAACGTCTAATTTGATAATAGACGTGAAATCTAAAAAAACTACGAATTATCACGTTCGAATGGTTCAAATGATAATAACTCACGCCGCATCTCGTCGTAGCGCTTTGATTTTGATTAAAAAAAATTGCGGATTATGATGATAATCATCAACAACTTTATCACCGACTACTTTAGGCAACTTGTAGTTGCTGAAAACATTGTTGAAACGAACGTTAAAAAACTCGTTCTTGTTTATGTAAATATTTATACTCGTTAAATCTCTATCGTTAAAATTGAGAGGCTCTTTAAAATTTCCGGATGCTGGATATGAATACATAAAATTACTCTTGAATGTTAATGGAAACGGCATTTATTATTAGAAAAGTTATATAATTTTTAATAATAAAATGTATCATACGTTCGAAATCGAAATTGGTAAAGAAGGAGGGTCGATTAAATTAGACAACGTTATCGATAATAGGCGAGACAATCTCTCGATTATATTACACAGCGTAAACATTTGGGTGGGATATTACAACATACGTAAAAAAGAAAGAATAATCGTTCGAACAACGGGTGAAGACGACGTTGTAAGTTTTATCGAACCCGGGCTTTACAACATTAACGAAATTATTGAGATTATATTAAAACACGCGCCTTTCACCACGTTTACTATCGATAAAACAACCGGTGTTTTCTTGTTAAAAATAACTCAAGCTGGCAAGTCTATTAAATTTACTAGCGGGTTGGGTAATTTATTGGGGTTTCACAACGAATTTCTAACCGTGGGAGAATACACCAACAAAATCGACGTACAACTTTTTAAAATTTTATACATTCATTGCGATCAAATTTCTACGACCGATAATTATTTCAACGGAAAACCCTGCACAATTTTAAACGCTTTTCCTTTGCAAGACGCGTCGTTCGGTGAAAGCATGTACATGCAATATACAAATCCACCGACGAAAAAATTACGGGCCGGCACTTTTAACGAGTTGAGTTTTCGAGTTAGAGATAGCAAAAGCAGAGATATACATAATCACGGTTTCCCCATTATTTTAAATATAGAAATAATATAAATATGGCGAGTATTTATGGACCTAGTCGTATAACGGTCGCTGTCTCTAGAGAGAGTGCTAGCGGAGGAGCATCAACGAAAGGTGAAATTTACGAACATCACGGATATCTAAACAGAGATGAAATTTTACAGCGAGTAGTTTTAATTGAAAAAGTCGACGTCGTACTAGGATGGCACGATACGTTTAAACAACCTTTTTTCTTGTTTACTGCCGCGCCTACGTATTGCAGCATTTTTACGCAGTTTATAAAAACTAATAGTTTTGCCACGCATTCAGCGACGCGCGATTACGCTCCCGACATTTATTTTATTCCTTCTCCGCAACGAGATGCAAAATTTTCTCGATCGTGAAATTCAACATTTAAAATACGAAATGTGTTTTAAAATGCGAAACGTTAGAAAAGTTTTTGTTGAAGCGAGTTTTTTCGGCTCGTTAAATTCAAAAATCTGTTTCAATATTAAAATTAAAAGTTTGCCGTTAAATTAAATTGTTATACTATAAATATGGCGAGCATTTACGGACCCAGTCGAACGAGCAAGAGTTATGTTTCATCTAGTAGTGTAAGTGTAATTACGCGTGAAGAAAACGGTTTCTTGCAACTGAGTGTAATTTCTGGTAATAATAAACCGTTAGTTTTTTATTATTATAACGATGGTACTAATATAATAGAAATAAATTTGTTTCGGTATGTCAATACAATAAATGGTGAGATAATTTACAAACTCAATTTTATTATTTCTAAATTATCATCTTATTCAATATTTCTCCAAGTATTGGATGATGAAAATAACTCTTATTCTTTAGCAAAAACAGAAGACAATTATGATGGTGATGAAGAGTTTTATAATATTTTAAGTTTCGGTAGAGAAAAACCTGAAATTAAAAAATTTAGTTTTATCCACGGTAAAACACGCTATATAAAAATTATTTCATGCTTCATTCAAATAGATCGAAATTCAAAATTGTTTTTTAAATTAAATTTATTCGGATCTATAGACCATGGAATCTGTTATAATATAAAAACTACTATTTTTCCATTAAATTAAAATCTTTTTCTATTAATAAAAACAATGAGCGAATCAACGAACGTGCTTTATTCAAATTCAACATCATCAACGAACATACTTTATCCTAATTTAACGACTATAACGAACAATGCTGACGCGGAGCGTGCTTCATCTTTTCGATTGCAAAAAATCTACGACATTCAAAAAGAATTACGAATCGAAATAAACGAGCGTGAGGCCGTATATAAAAAATATAATAAAATCATCAACGCTTGCGGCGTCGTAGAAACAATGGCTGAATTGGGGTGTATGGGAGCAGGAGCCATCGGAATAGCCAGTATCACCACGGTCGTATCGTCACCCGTGGGATACGCTTTAGAAGGTTTAGCTTTGGGGTTGGGCGGAGGAGCGTTCGCTCTTAGATATGTGAAAAATAAATTGTATAAAAAAGCTAAAAAACACGATGAAATACGAATTTTAGCAACGAGTAAACTCGACACGATCGAAAACCACGTTAGTAAAGCCATCCAAGACGGTTACATCAGTCAAGAAGAATTTGTGCTCGTATGCGAAGAGCGAGAAAAATATTACAAGATGAAAGAAAAAATACGTAATGTACTCGCTCGCACTAGTAGCGAAAAAACGGAGGTTAAACCTGAAACTAACAAACCCGTAGATGCAGCTGCAGAAAAAAAAATTCTTATAGAAAAACTTTTGAGTTTAAAGTGAGCGTAAATAAATATTATTACGATGATCAAAAACTAGCTTCGCAAATAGCGGAGCGAGTAATGAGTAGACCACCACCGTACAATTTAAAGTTTTAGTACAACGTTTATGATCAGTTCTAGATGTAAAAAAATAGTTGTTTTATCTGTTTCGTTTATACTCGCAAACTCGCTATAATAAAGATCGACGTAATACGTGTCTAAAGCGAGTCGCGTTAAATATTCTTTTATACTCGCTAAATCTCTAGATTTAATCAACTCACGCGCTGGAACTAATTTTTCCCGCACGAGTACAATCAATCGTTGCGCGTCAACGTTTCTAATGTAATATTCCAACAATATTAAATCGTATGTATTTGTACAAAACGTTTTTGTATATTCAATGAGGTCGAGCATACACGTTCGTAATAGTTCACCCATATTAATATTACTCTACAAAACTTTTTCCGTCTTTTCTATTAGCTCTACCATTACGATATTAAACGAACGTCTAGCTTTTGCTTTTTCAACTTTAAAACGATTATAACGATTTACTAATACTTTATTCGCACATCTCGTGTAAAAGCTAGTTAAAGTTTGTGTGCCTCTTTTACATTTTAAACAAGCAACGGGGGTACGCTTGTCACTCCTTATACGGCTCCGATGTAGTCCACAATATCTTCCACCACACACACTATTGATACAACACTTGTCTGTTTTACCAACTAAAAGCCATTCACAAGGAACAATTGCTTTAGGAAATAATACATCTTTATATTTTAATACCGCCGTTAAATAATCAAGTTTAGTCAGTTTTCCATATTTACCACTACCTACCTTAATTTTAATATTTTCATTTATTACAATCTCTTTTAGCTCTGCTTTGCTTTTCAAATTATATTCTGTTTTTGTTAGCATCTTTATTATTAAACAAGATACTATTTTTTTGTTTTTTCATTTTTTTATTATCTCAATTTTATAAGTATAGTTTTAAAAAAATACACTCAAAACCGGAGGTTACCTCCGGTTTTAATGACCTCATCGATTTTTTGATGGGGTCGCCTTTTAATGACGTCATGAAAGGGAATCTCCCTTAAAAATAGTTTTTGAAAATCATTTTTAAAGTAGGTGGCCCAGGACCCCCATCTAACATACTACTAATCCACTCGACATAAAAAACATTTAAAATTGTTTTTAATTCATACCAATCAATAAAACAGCACCAAAAAATAAAGTTTGGTAAATACACTCTTCACAGGACCTTTAATCAGAGCTTGCAAGCGTGGGTCCCCATACATGCATGTGCTCTGAACTGTATAAAGAAAGGATGCACAAGCATACAAGTACCCACTAGTAAGCAAAGCTTGTAAGCGTGGGTCCCCATGCATGCATGTGCTCTGAGCTGTATATAGAAAATATATATAGAAATAGACAATTACACTCGATTGCCTTAAAGGACCCCTACAGGTGCACAAAACGTTCATAGTGAAACGGTACTAAGTTCTTGAAGAAACACTTGAACACTTAAAAATAAAGATCACTGCGATCCACATGAACGCTCAAACTCGTCTAGCCATGCGCCACAGCTACCAAACATGCTTGACAACACCAGCAGAAATTGACGTCGAAGATGCGCTTGGTCTTATCATTTGTCAATTTCCGGTCTCCGCTGTACACCTCTCGTGTTTCAGTCTCCGTTACACGCTGAACATTGCCAATCATGGCTTCAACGAGATCATGGTCTGCATACGGTGCACCTGCCTGCTCTCCGTCGATTCTCACCAATCTACACAGGCGATGATTCTGCTCTTGAGGTACGTTCTCTGGTACTGGCTTTGTGCAAGGTCTCAAGTATACCACGTCAGTAGTAAGGAGAGGAGCTGGAGACACCCCGTTTGTGGGGGAAATTGAGGGTGGGGGCCGGTGGGGCAAATGTGGAATTGAGGGTGGGGGCCGGTGGGGCAAATGTGGAATTGAGGGTGGGGGCCGGTGGGGCAAATGTGGAATTGAGGGTGGGGGCCGGTGGGGAAATGTGGGGTAAATGGAGGGTGGGGCTTTTGTGGAGTTTATGTTTTTTCATATTGGGACACATATTTCGTTGAACCCGTTAGTGTGTTCCTTTTCAGTAACATGATTCAGCGGTTTATAGTATAATACAATGAGATTTGTAATAAATTTCTTTAAAACAAAACAAAACGAACGAGCGAACGAGCAAACACGCAATAAAAACATATACATATAGTAACATGATTCAGCGGTTTATAGTATAATACAATGAGATTTGTAATAAATTTCTTTAAAACAAAACAAACGAACGAGCGAACGAGCAAACACGCAATAAAAACATGTACATATACATGTATAATTTATTTTTACTATTAAATTGAACAGAAATAAGTTGTTAGGTAAACAAAAGGACTAGAAATCTTAATGGATAGAATTACTCGTACGTTGTTAGGTAAACAAAAGGACTACTAGAAGTCTTGATGACCATTGGCCAGCACCGGGCAAGTCTGGGAGAACAACCTGTATCTGTATCTGTATTCTTCCTCCAGCAAAACGGCTAGAGTGGCGTGGCACGGGGCTAGAGGAGCTATGAGGGAACATTGGTATTAAACAGAAAATCGGCTGCAGCACTTTTAAACAGATTTAAATTAGGAGCATTGATGACTGAGAGGGGCAGATTGTTCCAATGTGGAATCGTGGATGGGAAGAAACTAGTGCTGTAGATCTTACTTTTTGCATGAACACGATGATATGAGAATTGATGGGATCGTCTGAGAGTTCTTGTTTGGATGGTGAGATTTGGTTTTGAGTCTACATCTACCAAGCCATGTGAAATCTTGTAGAGCATGACTAGACGTGTCATGACTCTTCTTGATTCAAGGAGTGGCCAACCAAGATCTTGGAGCATAGTTGTGACGCTTGAGGTTCTGTTGTAATTATTACAGCACATTCTAGCCGCCGATCTCTGGATACCCTCAAGTTGCTTGTTTTCTTCTTCAGTGTATGGGGCCCAGGCGCACACAGCATATTCCAGTTTAGGACGGACTAGCGACTGGTAAAGACGGGATTTCACGTCTCGACTGCATGATTTGAAATTTCGGCGAATGATACCAACAGTTTGTTTTGCATTAGTAGTGATTTTGTTAATGTGGTGAGACCAGCTGCAGTCACTGCTAAGGATAACACCCAAATACGGATGGCTTGTAGTTGTTTGGAGGGACCTGTTGTTAATATTATAACTAAAAATAATAGGAGCCTTTTTGGTGGTCATGTGCATTACGAAACATTTATCCGGGTTGAACTTCATTTCCCATTCACTCTCCCACCTACACAGTGAATCGAGGTCATTTTGGAGTAAGGCAACATCTGTAGATGATTTTATTTCCCGGTAGAGCAGGCCATCATCAGCAAAAAGCCTCATCTTAGAAGAGACGTGAGATGAAATGTCATTCACGTATAAGAGGAAGAGTAATGGCCCCAAAACCGTGCCTTGTGGTACTCCAGCAGCAGGGTGTGGGTTCGAGCCCCGGTCGTGACACTTGTGTCCTTGAGCAAGATACTTAACCATAATTGCTTCGTCCTTCGGATGGGACGTTAAGCCGTAGGTCCCGTGTACTAGATTAAGTAATGCACGTAAAAGAACCCAGAACACTTATCGTGGAAGTGTAAGGGGTTTACCCCGGTGTTTCTGGTTCACATTGCAAGCGCCCTTGTTTACAGGTTTCCTCAGGCTTTCGAGCTTACAGTGCTTAAGTGCGCTTTTCTGAGGCATCCCTTGGTTTCATTACCAGAAATGATAAATGAAATGAAATGAAATGAAACAAGACCAGATCAAGCCTCTCCTTCAAGGACAACTTTTTGGGTGCGTGATGTCAGGAAATTTGAGACCCATTTATATATGTTCCCAGTGATACCATAGTGCCTCAACTTAACGAGAAGTCTTTGGTGTGGGACACGGTCGAAAGCTTTGGAGAAATCGAGTAATATAACATCGATTTGTTTCCGATTTTCAACAGACTTTGCTATGTCATTGATGGTGATAAGCAACTGAGTATCACAGCTTCTTCTCTTTCTAAAACCATGCTGATTGTCGGTGAGTATGTCGTATTGTTCAAGATGAAACATGATATGGCGATGAATAACATGTTCAAGGGTTTTGCACAAAACTGAAGTTAATGATATTGGGCGGTAATTACACGGGTTACTGCGACTTCCCTTCTTGAAGACAGGGGACACATTAGCAGTTGTCCAGTCAGATGGGAGTTCGCCAGTATTTATGGATTGATTGAAGAGGGCTGAGAGTAGTGGTGCAAGTTCAGAACTGCATTCTTTGAGCATGCGATTTGGTATATTGTCTGGCCCTGATGCCTTGGATGGATTGATGCCATGAAGAAGTTTTTGGATACCCGATGTAGAGATCACCAATGCTTCGATGTCAGGATAGACCTGGTCCAAATTTGGGATATTCGCATTGGATTCCTGTGTGAAGACCGACTTGAAGAAGGAGTTTAAGATGTTTGCTTTGCCCTTATTATCGGACACTGTACAACTTCCGTCTTTAAGAGGGTGAACTCCAGTGCTGTCCGTTCGTTTAGATTTCACATATTTCCAGAATTTCTTTGGGTTGTGTTGTAGATCTTCATCAAGCATGTTAGATACATACTGCCGGTGTGCGTTATTAAGATTTTTCTTGTAAGTCTTGCGAGCATTTTTGAATAGATGAGTATCCCTAGTACACTGTGTTTTGCGTTGACGGTTGTACAGTCTCTGGAGTTTATTGTTTTGACGACGAAGAGCAGAGGAGAACCAAGGCAAGTTAAATCTCGATGAAGTTAACTTAGATGGAACATATTTATCGGTTAGTGAGTTTAGAGTAGTTTTCAGGCAGATCCAATTTTCATCCACTGTATGAAGATGTAGGCTCTGAAGGAATTTGACACCAAACTCCTTCAGATCACTTCGAAGATTTTCAAAGTTCCCCTTATTATAAAGGTAAAAATGACGTCGCACTGGTTTGGGTGTACTACAACCAGTATTTAAGTGAATCTTCACAATGCTGTGATCTCCTAAGCCCGGTAGGATGGATACAGATTCTACAGCTGTAGGGTTGGACACTAAAAACAAATCTAGGATGCTGCTATCCCGCGTGGGTTCAGTAACTAGTTGTTCCAGACTAAATGAATTGCAAATATCTATAAATTTCCTACATTGAGTAGAAATACCACTCCCCAAGGTCACATATTGATCATTCCAATTGATGTCTCTGAGATTAAAATCACCTCCTAACCAGATATCACAATTGCCCTTCGTCATCTGATGAAGTTTAGTCAATGATAGACTGAGCATGTCAATAGGGCCATGTGAGGAGTCTGGGTTATAAAAGGCTCCTACGAACACTTTCTTCTTGGGGCTGCAGTTCACTCTGACCCAGATGCATTCAGAATCTGTTTCGAGGTCATCCATGAGATTGGCAGAAAGATTTTTGATGGCAATTAAAACACCGCCGTAACCATCAGGGCGATCCCTTCTAAAGACTGCAAAATCAGGGGGGGAACAACTCCGAGTTGAGAATTGAGCCATTTAGCCAAGTTTCTGTCCCAACTATGATGTCAGGATTTTGATCAAAGATGAGTGCTTGAAGTTCAGTTGTCTTGTTTTTCAAACTCTGGAAGTTTATATTGAGAACAGTTAGTTTTTTGGCTCTGGTAGATCTTTTGTTTGGTTTGGGTTTATTTGTTAATCCTGATTGAGGATCTCTACATTTTGACGGCTTGGGCGACGAAGACGCCAGTGGTTGTTCATCACTAAGTGATTGATCACAGACAAGCAGACTGAACGGATTGTTAGACTCAATTAAAATAGTGTCACAAAATGGCGATAATCGCGAGTAATTTGGCTAACCACAGCCATCACAAATCCAAGAAATGCTTGTATTAGCAAAAAAGTAGTAAGTTTTACTACCCATGAAGCATGATTCCATTTTTTACATGCATCACATTGAATGCCCTTAACTGGATGGTGGCCCACCTCGTCTCCACAGATTGCACATGGTGCGCGTGGGTCGTCAGATTGGGTACATGATGTAAATGGAGTAAATGAGGGACCCGGGTTTATATTAATGTCATTTCCCATACCAATTATCAGAATATGTAACCAAGATAATTCTTTGGAGTTACGCAATGTTTTGACAAATGTTTGACGAGGGAGAACAGATGCTGCATAAATAGCTTGATGGTTGATCTCCATGCATGAAGTGCATACTGGCCTAAACACCGACCCCTCAGTTTTACTTACAATTTCACATCCTCTGATACAATTTCGGGCAAGCAGTAACAGACCAACAGCAAAAAGACTTATGTTGAAATTCATCCTGGTATCCAGTATTGCAGTAAACAAAATGAGGAATTGATGTTCTTGGCAGATCCGTATGGTTAAACGCGTACGTTGATATCAATTAAAAATGGCCGACATGTAATTCACAGTACATACAGTCACAGTACAATCAAAAACAAGTTAAAAACATCAAAAATCGGAACGACGAACTAAAAATATATCCAAAGACCGATTCTTGAAGAAACTTAAAGCCATCGTATACGGTTAAAAAACAAGGATGGTCAATAAAAAAGGAGAAAAAAGGCGATTAAAAAGTTAAAAATTCCCGCAGTGGGAAAACTCCGTCTAGCTCCCGTGACAGCGCCCTCACACACTCGTGTTGACGACGTGATGAATTAAGTCACCGTGTGACGTCACGAACAAGTTCGGACAAGATAGCCTAATCCTTTGAAATGAACAAAAAGAAGGACTGGAAATCTCTACCACAGTCGGCTAGTAAGTGTGCTACAACACTCCTTGCAAAATTAACCATTTCAAGATGTCTGAATATGACTTTGGGACCTCGCTCTTCGGTTCTCCGAGCCCTACACCGAGTCAGCTTCTCCAAATCAAGCGTATGGAGGATGAAGCAACGGCGGGTACATCCGCGGACTCCGATCCTATTTTCATTCCGGAGACACCCCCTCATCTTCAAGGAAGGACCGCGAGTGATGAGGTAAGAAATGTTTTATTCCCTTTGCAAATGTTATGAAGCGATACTTTAAGATTTCATCTTTGCCGTAGTGCGCTAGCTTTATCGAAACATGTATTTGCTAATTGTTGAACTATTATTTTTACATTGAATGACACGACTATATCGTTACAAAACAACACTGGATGATTGTGATTTAACCACCGTGTCATTTCCGTTTTCCATCCTGACTTAATTCACCACGACCTCATGTGAAATCACTGTAACCATACCTCCCCATTTAAAGAAAAAAATCGTTGTATTTCATTTCAGTACGTGAATGTATGGTTATTCGCCAACAACGAAGACCAACCGGGTGGTGACTTGTCTCAAGAATCCATGGTAAGTATTGATACAAGTTGCACGCTGCTATTTGAAAGTTGACTGTCATCGACTACATCTACTCTCATCCACTTGCAAACCATTCATTTTGAAAGCGCGATCGATTTCACAAATCTTTGCTCAAGTTTTCATGTTTGTGTGTTACTCAATTACTTATTATCTTTTCTTTTATATTTCTGTACAGGATATTATGAATGATGATGCGGAGGAGCCTCCATCCAACATTCCCGACGTCAACGCAAACAGCCTTCACCCCCCAGTGGCCGCTCACCCCACACGACAACCCACAGAGCCCGAAAACCCTAAAAAGTTTTCTTGCGATGAATGCTTGAAGAGCTACAGCAAAAAGAACCACTTGAAACGTCACAAAAGAAGACATCACGCAGACGGTCTTCACTCCGGCCCAGCCACCGCATTCAAGTGTCGTCAATGCGAAAAATCGTTCAGCCGCAAGGATTCCTTGAAGCGACACTTGAAAGTCCACGACAGACCGAACAACCCACCACCACCACCACAACACCCAGAGACCTATGTAAATCCACCCACTTCACACACCCCACCACCAACAGCCCCCAGAGCCACACCCATCAAGTGCTCGATTTGTGCAAAGACTTTCACTCGTCGTGACAATTTAAACAGACATATCAAAACGAAACACCCGAGAAGACCGGCGAATGAAAACAACACGCTTGCACACGACCCACACAATGACCTCCCTGTGAACTGTGACCAGCCCGCGGATGATCAGCCACCAGTCCAGCCGCCGAACCAACCCCTACCGGAGGACCCTGTTGTATTTCCCCAGGCCGGTGTGGATGTCCAGGATGAGCTCTTCCGAATGATGCGTGAACACTGGCCCTCAATAAGAACACACCATCTAACCGGTAGACCCATCCAAGACATACACAACTTCCGCATGGTGAATGTCAGAAACCTCGGCCCTGGCGTGAGTGAAGAAGATGCCCTTCAAATTGCTTTTCACCACCTCCAAAGTCGCGCTAAAGTGAACATTTCGTTCGGGTTAGTGCTCCGTCATACGGTGACCGGTGAACTCAGATATGTTCACTCTTCGTTGAACAATTCCCGCTTTTTTAGCGAACCATTTGCGATCGGATCACCGGAAGATTTGGACCGGCTGATTGGTACCGGCTGATTGGTGAGTTGAAGAAGATAGATGTGGCGGAGTACGGTCGGCGTCAACGGCCTGACACAACATGGGTCGTAGAATCCATCACAAACATTACGATATTCGTGAATAAAATAAGAAACTTTCCTATCGGTGCACCGGTGGGTGACCTTCCACCGTATGTTGTGAATAATAGATACCTTGTGAATCTCGTTAGAAACAGGCACTCCGGTCAGCGCTATACAGATGAGCTTTTTTTTTTTTTTTAGATGCCTCGCTTTGTCCCGCAACGAAAGCCCAAACTCTCTAGAACGCGACACAAAACATTTACTAGGTTTATATCGCGAGGCTATTCATAACCCCAACGCGACAGGGGGACTTACTCTCGATGATCTAAGTACCGCAGAACGGGTATTTGGTGTCAATGTACAGGTGTACTCTCTTATAAGAAACGTGGATGCGGTGGGTGGGGTGGAGGCTGATGAGGAGGGGCATATCTTCGCTCAACTGATGAGACGATCTCTTCGTCGGTACGACCGGACCATCTTCCTCAATTTGCACGGTAACCATTTCCCGTACATCTCGGACATCAAAAAGTACACCAATTCCTTCGTATGTTCAAAATGTAACTGGGTCACCATCAAAGAATTTAATTTGAGGCGACACGAACTGACTTGCGAGGCGAACGTGAAGCACAAGTTTCCCGGTGGGGGGTACCAGGTCCCCCAAACAATATTCGAAAAACTTGGAGATATCGGGATTGAAGTGGAAGAGCGAGACCGATATTACCCCTATCGCGCCACATTTGATTTCGAGGCATACTTCCAGCACGTCCCCGACCATCTACAGCGGGGAGGCAAGTTGTTGTAGGAAACACGCCACGAACTGTTAAGTTGCAGCGTAGCTAGCAACGTACCCGCGTTTGAAGCGGCCAAGTGTTTCGTAACTGACGGGAGTTCGACGGACTTGTTGAGGAAGTTCGTGGAACATCTGCATAACATCTCCGCGGCGGCCTACGTGTTACTTCTCGAGAAGTACGACTGGATCTTCAGGGCACTTGACAGAAAGGTGACCGCGGACAACGAAGAGGTAGACACCGCACCAGACTCCGCTGACGAAGGGGAGCAGAACCGCCGCAAGAAACATCCGGCCGAGAAGTTGAAGGAAGAGCTAGACGGGTACCTGAAAGAACTTCCCGTCCTCGGGTTTAATTCGGGTAAGTATGATCTCAATCTCATGAAACGTTACCTCTATGCCGAACTGCAAAGGGTTGATCCTTTGCAGTTTATCGTGAAGAGAACCAGTACTTATATGGCCAAAAAACAGAAATGCTAAAGTTTTTGGATATTACAAACTACCTTGCTCCGGGATACAGCTATTCCAAATTTCTTAAGGCATATGACGTAGAAGAACAAAAGGGGTTTTTCCACTACGAGTGGGTACGTAGACAGTCTAGACAAGCTAGGCGCGACCGAACTGCCGCCACATGATGTGTTTTTCAGTAAATTAAAAAATGCAAATATTACCCAAGAACAGTACTCATTCTGCCAAGAAATATGGAATAGCAAAAACATGCAAACAATGCGCGACTTTGTGACGTGGTACAATAATTTGGACGTGGTTCCATTCTTAAGCGCTATAGTCAAAATGTTTGCATTCTATCAAGACCGGGGCATGGATATGTTTAAGTGCACCATATCAGTACCAGGTCTCTCACTCCGCTACTTATTTCTGACTCTGTCCGATGATACCTACTTTTCCCTGATCGACGACACAAACAAAGACCTGTATTATTCAATCAAAAAGAACATTGTTGGCGGCCCATCGATCGTGTTCCACAGGTACCACGAACGAAATAAAACCTTTATTAGAGGGGGGGGGGACAAATTGTGCAAAAAGGTAGTGGGTTTTGATGCCAACTTGCTTTACTTGTGGGCTCTCATGCAGAACATGCCGACAGGTGCCTTTGTGAGGCGCAAGGTGGAGGAGAACTTTAGGCCCGTACAGAGTCAGAAATACGGAGTGAAAGCAACGGAATGGTTGAAATCAGAAGCGCGGCGCATCGGTGTCCGTATAATCCATAAGTTCAATGGCAAAGAAAAACACATAGGTTCGCGTAATATTCCGGTAGATGGCTTTTGTCAAGAGACAAACACAGTCTACCAATTTCATGGCTGCTTCTGGCATGGGCATAACTGCTGCCTGAACAATGCAGTCTACAATGACATAAAAAAAAGAGTTGTGCGCAGCTTCAAGATGAGACGAATAAAATCTCAACCTACATAAGGGATCAGGGGTACAATCTTATTGAGATGAAAGAGTGTGAGTGGGAAACGGAAAAAAGGGGAAATGTAGATTTGAGGTTATTTTTAACTTCCATCCGTCCCGCACACTATCACAAAAAATCAATGGCCCAGCGTGAGATCCTGAATTTCATCGTTGATGGTTCAATGTTTCGACTTGTAGAATGCGATCTATACGCGTTCCTCCCGCATGAAGAGAAACATTTGCGGAAATGACCCCAATATTCAAAAATGTAGAAATAAGTAAAGACGATATTGGGGAACACATGCGGGACTATGCAGAAAGGGAGGGCCTTATGAAAACACCCCGTAAGAGTTTAACCCTTTCATTACCAGCCAGTTATGTAAGAGAGTACCCTTCTTTACCACAGTAATTAGGAGCCCAATGTCACTTCAGCACCAGTGGGTTTTCACAATTTCATTGAAGTGCGCCCTCACTCTGCAGTAATAGACACTTTTTTTACATGTGTACTGTACATGTATACCAAATGGCTCAAATATATTTGTATGTTAAACTGATGGTAAAAATGAGTATACAAAGGGAGGAAAATATTGTGCAGATTTTTAAGTGTAAAAGCAAAACAATGAAATATTTAGATCAGTATTTACACTTAAGAAAAGTAATACAAATGGGTGATATTTCATGCAAATACGGTACATGTATAAGATTTCTTTTTCCATGTGAAAACAATAACTTGATGAGATTTTGGGGATTTTTGTTTGTTTTCTACTTGAAATGAACCATTCAGTGTACATACATCACAATCCATGCTAACAACCTTCTCCTCAATTCAATGTTGGTTTCGGACTGTAATCTGCGGCTTGTCCGACCATTCCAACATTGAATTGGGAAAGTTGAAGGCAAATAGTACAGATTTACAATCAATTGATGTGGTATTTCTCAAAGCAAGGAACTATGCACATAGGTTGTGTACATTGTTTACAGATCATCTTCGTTTGTTTTCGCCTGCCTAATTTGCGGTTACTGCAAACAAGTGCAGTCGCGTTTCTTTCCATTGGGTTTTTGCCAGGATAGTGCTGTTGCCCTGTCAACTCGATAGGAATATGGTATCTCGGACTTGTTGCGTTACGTTCCCCAACCCAACAG